>WNYA01001887.1:0-55900 GCA_019512145.1 Engystomops pustulosus | reverse complement strand
TTTTTGTTGTAACTTGAGAAGTAATGCAATTCTAAGAATATTTGAATGTATTTTCAGTACCTCTGTGTGCCAAATATGTTTTCCCCAATACAATTTTCCCCAATGAACACTATAAAATTGTGTATAGCGAGCTGTCTACCGAGTCCAAATACTGATTTTATCTGCTTAACCTATGGGAAGGATGATCAGTGTTTCATAAGACTTGTACAGTATCCACAAGGAAGATAAAGAGAATTGAATAACTAGGTGCTAAATCATTGCCTGGTGAGTTAAATGCAACATTTACTATAAATATCTGTCATTTACAAGCCTTTTAGTCCTATGTTTAGCACCAAATGTAAACCATCATAAAACAATCCCTATAAGGCACAATGTAAGGCTGATATTTCCTTTCGTATTTTCATTTATATAGAAATAGTTTTTTTTTTTAAAGTAGTACCATATATTGTAAATGTCTGTGTACAATACAAATTGAATAAAAGATGAAACATTCAACCATCATTTTCTGTACAGTTTTATACTAGGATAGACTTCAGAGTGCATATATTTGACTCTTTCAATAAGGCATAAATACCTCACATATAGTAAGGCTAACTATTACTTTTCATAAACCCAGACCCTGAAGTCACAAGAAACCCCAAATTCTTCATCGAAATGCACACAGTATAATAGATTTGGGGCATCTTGCTTTTAATGTTTTCCTCATTTTGGGCTTACAGTATGCAGAGCTTGCATAATTTAAGACTCAACAAAGCCATTCCACAGGGTCTAGACATGTTTAAAAAGCATGAAGCAGTATATGTACTTCTTGGCGCAGATCAACAATTTATTTGTCTTAAATATTTTATGCTAAAGAAACCCGCAGAAACCTGCAAATAAGACCTTGTTAATTAAGGGTCATAGAATCTCTTTATCTACTTACATTGAAACCATTGCAAATTGCCTAAATATTTAACAGACATTTCAAATATTTTTTCTAAATTAATAGTTTAGGTGAATATTAGAAACCCTATAATATTTTTTTTTCAGAGGAAAATTTGGCTCCTGTTATCAGTCCTCTCCTGCCTTCTGAACTACGTTCACTGCTCAGACCAGTCTTCATGGAGAAGTTGTAAAGAGTGTATGGACAAAGACGTTGTGGGCAGATAACAGTAAGATATGTCTCATCACAGATTCACATCCATACTAAAAACTTCAGAAATTTTCCTATAAAAGAAATCTGCCATTTGCTTGCTGTTCTCCGATGTGCCTGCGTGTCCACTACTTGGCTCCAGCTTCTCTCTTCATAGTCTTCTATGAATAAACATCTTAACAGTAAACTGAGCAGGTTAGGAGGCAGGAGGCTGCTAACAAGAGGGGGCATTTTCCTCTGAAAAGATACCTTACATATATATTAAAACCTGAACTTAATAAACTGAAAAGTTTACTAGACAACATTTACACTTTAATGTATATTTAAAAATCCTAAAATATTAGAAATAGATAGGAAACATAACACAAGAGAGTTAACCTCTTGGAGGAATTACAGAGAGGATATTTTGGACTTAAAACTCTTTAGGCTTTCCTTGATCTGCAGTATCACTTATTGCCATGGACAGTTTTTAGTATTGTAGCTCCTTTACATTCACTTGAATTGAGGTGAGATGCACTACTAGACCAGCACAGCGAATGGACAAAATGGTACTCTGTTAATGCTCGATCACAGGGGACATCATTTAGTCACAGGTGTCTGGCAATAGTGTCCCCTCTCCCACCCACAATAACTGCATGTTTAGCCGAACCAACTGTTCAGGAAAGTCAGAAGGAATATTGAAGATGTATGGTTTTCCTCAGTGACCAATTTTAAGACACTGGTCTATAACCTCCCCGATTTATTCTGCTGCAGAATTCCTGGATTTACTTTACAATATTATTGCATTAAGGGGAAAAGCCAGATGTATTTTTTAAGGGATGCAATAGGGAGGAAATGGTCCTGGAATGACATCTCCCTGTGTACACCTCTGAATATCACTTAGTCAATGATCAGTAGAGTTTATTTTCAATGGAAAAATGTGAAAAGACAGCCAACCCTGAATGACATAATGACAACCATGGCATGTGTAATGAGGTCATTTTGAACCTAAACTTTACATCATTTCTGCATTGGTCTGGGTAACCTATAAATTCTACCTCAACACTGTGAACAGAAAGTAAAATATTCTAAATACTGAAAAAGCTTTTTGTTAAAACAAAATCAAAACTCAAAATAAAAAAAATCGACAAAATGGTTGTTCATGTAGATGACCGTGCGTTGTTTCCGGAACTGCAGGCCTTTGTGAGTAACACTTATATGCCTATAACAATAGAAAAAGTCCAAAAACTGCAGCAGGAGTTTGCCTTGCTCCTTAATTTGAGGCCTGTAAAGTATTCTTATGCACATGGCCATAGAATCCACAGTCAACATGTTGGCATGAGCCCACAGAAGAAAATAAGGGTGTGTGCTAGCCACAGAAACAATGGCTATTCTCATCTGCATGAGGTCGAAGAGTGTAAAAAGTGGATGTAAAAAAGTATAAAAAGTAAATGTAAAGACAGTCACACCTGGCTTTAAATGGTCTCTGATGTTTCAACAAACTTTGCATGAATCAAAACTAGGAATGGAGCTTAGGTTACATAAAAGCTCTATCAAAGAGGAGGGAATGAGTGAGGAGAGCTAGGTCTTATAACAGTCACATCACTCATAACTGTTCTGCAGACGAAAAAAATCATTAACATAATAGAGTTTTGTTATGCTTATCTTAAACGTATTAGCAACCAAGTTAAAGACGACTTTAAATACAAGATGACAGTATTATAAGAGTACATACCAATGCTATACATTCAGTTACTGGGAAAACTTGGAAAGTTAGATTTAGATATATATGATGTAGCAAAGCAATTATGGGCTTGAAGATGTAGTTTGAACTTATTGCCAAAATGTCACTGAAAAATACAACACTCAGCATGTTACCAGCCTAAAATGGGAACAATAAATTTGATCCAACTTCACAACAAATGTAAATTGATTTGGCTCAAGTATATGTCTGGGAATCAATAAAAGCATGAACATGGGGAAGGAGTCACTCAAATGGTGAGTTAACTCAGGTTTAAAGAGATTAGACTAAAGAATACACAGGTAGTTCTCACCAGAAATGGTCATCCCCATCCAATGTGCAATACCTGGGCTGAAGGACTTGTAAAGGTAATATAATGAATGCACTTTCCACAGGTTTCCCATACAACATAATTCACATACAACAGGCTCACAGAGAATCTTCTCTTATTAAATTAACCGCTTCTTTCTTTATAATATTAAGTACAACTAGAAATCACCTATCTACTCGGATTGGCTCCCTCTACTATATTGGTATAAAGCATAGTAATACTGGGGGCCAGCTTATCTACGAATATGTACAGCTCACACATATAGCACAGACATATTTTAAAAATACAGTTCTTACGTTTTCAGTTTTTTTTTTCTTTTACATATCTTATTATTCGGAAACATACAGCGTAAATTAAAATAAAAAATAGACTTTTTTTAAAATGTAATTACAAATATTGAAAAAAGCCACGGATTAAACTAGAGTCTCTTGACACAGTAGATTTCTTGGGACGGAGACTGCTAGCCTCCAGCTGGTTCTCTTTGGGTTGAAAGCATGAACTAGACCGCAATGAATGGCAAGCCAAGCTTTCATATAAGGCACTTGCAGTTCTTTACAGTGTACAAGGGGAAGGGGATATTCACTTGCATTTAACGTCAGTTTGACAAAGCAGATGTGTAATGGTGGCTTGGTCAGATCTTGAAGGAGTCATGATGTAACGGTGATTGGTTGTCTTCAGTTGTTGTAGCCTGCATTTGAGAAAAATTAGAGCAATGTTGTGGTTACATATATGCAAAGGGAAACCTATAACTAGGCGTTAAACCCCTAAACCACCAGCATTTCCATTTGATTCCGGTAGCTCCTGATGCAAGCACATTGTGCCTCATAAGCCAACTACAAGAAACATTCCTTCATTTTTATTAAAGACCGACACAAGATTGTAAGCAGGGGTGGATAAGGCACAAGACACATATATAGAATTTCTCAGTTTTAATTATAATATGACACAAAATAGATTCCAGGTGAAGGAGAATAATAAAGGCTAAAAGTGAAAAGCTGGTATATTTTGGATTTTTGTGGATTTTCTGTGTTCCTGTAACATCACTAGGTATTTATATATGTCATTTGCAGGAGTAATACTGTTATATAATATCAGACAACTGTCTATTCTTAGAATTGGTTGCTACAGTATTTCCCTGTAATATATGTCATTTCTCCATTCACCATTTCCTGAAATGAATAGGCTGTCATCAAAAATTAATTAGAAATTCACAAGTGCTTAACCTTCTGTAACACAGTGCCAAGACACCAAAAAAAAAAACTAATAGCAAAGTATAAACCACAAAAGGAGTCTAATTGCCTCATATAAAAAATTCTCTGTTCTTTTTCACAACAATGGTCACAGTAAATGTAATACAGGCGATCCCCTACTTAATGCTATACTATAATCCCAGATTGGAATAATCAGCTGTAAGGTGTCTGTAATGAAGCTTTATTGATAATCCTTGGTCCCATTACAGCAAAAAATGTTTAAACTCCAATTGTCACAATTTTTTTTTTCTGGATCTACAATTATAAAATATACTGTTTCGACTTTTACAGATTCAACTTAAGAACAAACCTCTGGACCCTATCTTGTACGTAACCCGGGACTGCCTCATACAAAAAATACAAATAATCCCCCAACTACACTGCCCTGAAATCCGTATCACAAAAGTAATGACTAATACCCAATGACCTAATGACCAATATCCATGCACAATAAATAACCCAAGATGCTCACAGAGTGAAACAATTCTAATATGTTATGAACTAAATCATAGTACAATCTTTACCTGTAGGCATGTTTAAATATAAGGACACAGCAGGGGAATTCACAGAACCCCGACGCACATTTAACACTCTCAGCTTCGTCAGGAGGACATTTACATTATTACCATTTTGGACTTTATGACCTTCTGATCATTGTTTAGTTTGTTTTCTAAAATGGCAAAAAAGTGGTGATTATTGGATTTTTAGATGGATTTTTAGATGCAAGTATACCTAATATGTTTAAGATTTCATTTGTTTATTTTTGTATCAGTTCTAAGAAAAGAGGGTGATTTGAACTTTTAGTTTTTTAAAAATAATTTTTAAAAATCTTTTACTTTTTTATTTTTCGACAATATTTTTAGAGTATATGGGGATTTTGTGTGTAAATATGTATTAGTGCATAATTGTATATATGAGTAAAGAAATGTGTGCATATAATGTATACATTTATGTATGTGGGTGCAAGTAGAAAAGTGAGTGTATGAGTTTAGAAGTTTATATGTGTATAACCCCTTAAGGAGGCAGCATTTTTTCGTTAATTTTTTACTCCCCGTCTTCAAAAATCTACAGCTTCTTCATTTTTCCACAAATAAGCTGTATGAGGGCTTATTTTCTGTGTAACAAATTTTATTTTTTCGGTAACATTATTTATAATGTTCCATGCCGTGTACTGGGAAACTGGAAAAAAAAATCAAGATGTGGTGAAATTGACGAAAAACGCAGTTGCGTCACTTTCTTGTGGGCTCAGTTTTTACAACTTTCAATGTGCACTCCAAATGATACTTCTACTTAATTGTTTGGTTTGGTACAATCAGAGTGATACCAAATTTATACAAGTTTTATTGTGTTCATCGCCGGTAATAACCGTTTTTATATTTTGCTATAGTTTGTTTAGTTTTATATCAGTTCTAAGGAAAGGGGTGTGTTTTAATTTTTAGGTTTTGTTCTTTTTTTTTATTATAATTATTTTCTAGACGATCTAGGGTTTTTTAACCCTAGATGGTCTGATCGTTCCTACCATATACTCCTGTGTTGCAGAATATGGAGTTTCTACATTAGATTCATTATATTGTGCCACTGGTTCACTGTAAGGAAACTGCAGAAACCAGACAGCCTTGGGTCTGACGGAGACCCGAGGCTGTCATGGCAACCAATCGCCGCTCTCCGATGATGTCAAGGGGAGCAGCGATTTCATAGCGGCACCCATGAAGTCAAAGGGTTAATACCCTTGGTAGCACCAATCGCGGGTATCAGCAGTAGGTGTTTGCTGCAATATGCAGCGAACCCAACCTCTATATGATGAGGGCCCCCCCTGTGAGCCCTCTTCCTACACCTATGTACGGCGTAGAGCGTGAAGGAGATATAAGTGTTTAAATGTGTAAAATCTTATAAACATGCCTGTACAAAAATGTACATTTTTTTAAGGGGAAGAGGAGCCCCATGCAAAAATCTACTATAGGGCCTCTCCTAGTTACGCCCCTGAGTATGAGAAATCAAACCTTGCAGGGTTAAAACACCTTAGAGGGTCTGAAATAATAATAAATTTTTTTTTTACGAAAAGTAGTATTATTCACATTTAGTAGACTTGTCCTTCATGTCACATCAGCAACAAGAATGATATACACTAAAAGTAACCCAGAAATAAAGTTGCAGGCATAGTATGTCTATTTTGTCAATAGTCTTTGTTGAAATAAGGATCTGAACCTTTAAACTGGGATATGTCCTAACCTGCAGCTCTGTTATAAGTTGTCAAGAGTCTCTTTGGAGCCCAATTTCTTAAACTAAATCAAGTGAATCATTAAGTAAATAGTGTGAAACTCAGTATTTCTGTACTCTGAGAGGCAAATTCTCGTGGTACTTAAGAGCATCTTGCTTCACTCTGTCAGGATTTTAAGAGTATATTGTGTTTTAAAACAAAATATAAATCTGTCAACAATCTCTGGTAAGGACATTACAGATATGCTTTGTTAGTCCAAAATGGCCTAGTATCAGGGATGTACTTAGGAGAGGCTGGGCCCCATAGCTGACATATTTGTACTCACACATGTTTATACAATCACACAGCTTTCCACACTTAAACACACACACATACATACAGTTCTACACACTTACGCACACATTTATGCACTTACATTTGTACACTTATACATACAGTATATACACATCTTATATACACAGCATATACACATCAAACATAGACACATAGGGGGATATTTATCATACGCTGGCGCTCGTGCGCTGCAGCACCGCAACTGCATGTTCGCAGCGGGATACATCAAGAGGCTTCCGCCTCTTGATGTATCGGGGCGGGAGGGTGCAAAGCATTTATTCTACGCCAGGCAGGGCCTGACGTAGAAAGAAACGCAGCTGGCTACTTTTCACGTATGAAAAGTCGCCGGCAGCAGGAAGTGCGCAGGCGCGGGGACAATAACACCCTGCACAGGCCCACTCCCGTCCGGCCGCACCCTCCGCTCGGCCGGCCGCGCCCCCCCCCTTCACGCCCCACTGGCATGAAGGTGGCGGATTGGGGCAAATAATCGCAAAACCTAGCAATAAGCTAGCATTTGGGATTATTTCAGGGCCTCTGCGCCACACTGGCATAGCGCAGAGGTCCTGATAAATATGCCCCATAGGCTGGCTCGAACGCTGGCATATGAGAGGCCCGTCACTGCATATGAGAGGCCCCTCAGTTGCAGCGGGATAAATCAAGAGGCGCAGGCGTAGAAATAAACGCAGCCGGCAACTTTTCATATGAAGGAGGTGGAGAGGGTAAAATAGTCACAAGTGCTAGTAATAAGCTATCGTGGTGCAGAGGTCCTGATAAATATGCCCCATATAGTATACAGATGGTCCCCTACTTAAGAACACTCGACTTACATATGACCCCTAGTTACAAACGGACCTCTGGATATTGGTAATTTATTGTACTTTAGCCCTAGGCTACAATAAACGGCTGTAACAGTTATCACAGGTGTCTGTAATGAAGCTTTAGTGTTAATCCCGATTCTTACGACAATCCAACATTTTTAAAATCCAATTGTCACAGAGACCAAAAAATTTTTATCTGGGGTTAAAATGATAAAATATACACTTCAGACTTGCATACAAATTCAACTTACGTACAAACCTACAGACCCTATCTTGTACGTAACCTGCCGTGAATATGTAAATCATATTATCTCACTTACAATATATACACACACTATATACACATATACACACAGCATATACACATATACACACAGTATATACACACCATGTATGCACAGATCCAGCATATACACACATACCCAGTACTATATACAGTCATAAAGCAAACACAAACATACATACAGTGTATACAGTGCCTTGCGAAAGTATTTGGCCCCCATGAACTTTTCTACCCTTTGTCACATTTCAGGCTTCAAACATAAAGATAAATTGTAACTTTTTGGTGAAGTATCAACAAGTGGGACACAATTGTGAAGTGGAACGAAATTTATTAGATATTTTAGACTTTTGTAAAAAATAATAAACTGAATAGTGGGGGGTGCAATATTAGTCAGCCTCCTTAAGTTAATACTTTGTAGCGCCACCTTTTGCGGTGAGTTGCTTGGGTATTTCTCTATCAGTTTTGCACATCTAGAAACTGAAATTCTTGCCCATTCTTCCTTTTAAAACAGCTCAAGCTCAGTGAGGTTGGATGGAGAGTGTTTGTGAGCTGCAGTTTTTAGCTCTTTACACAATTGGATTCAGGTCTGGACTGTGACTTGGCCACTCTATAACCTGGATATGTTTATTTGTGAACCATCACATTGTAGATTTTGCTTTACGTTTGGGATCATTGTCTTGTTGGAAGATAAATCTCAGTCTCAGGTCTTCGGCAGACTCCAACAGGTTTTCTTCCAGAATGGTCCTGTATTTGGCTTGGCTCCAGCCTTCTTCTCATCAATTATAACCATTTTCCCTAACCCTTCGGAAGAAAAGCAGGTTCAAACCATGATGCTGCCACCACCATGTGTGACAGTGGGGATGGTGTGTTCAGGGTGATGAACACATGATGGCATTATGGCCATAAAGTTTGATTTTGTTTTCATCTGACCAGAACACTTTCTTCCACATGCTTGGTGTCTCCCAGGTGGCTTGTGGCAAACTTTAAACAAGACTTTTAATGGATCTCTTTGAGAAATGGCTTTCTTCTTGCCACTTTTCCATAATGGCCAGATTTGTGCAGCGCACGACTGATTGTTGTTCTATGCATAGTCTTACTTTTGCAAGGCACTGTATACAGGCAGTCCCCTACTTAAGAACACCCGACTTACATACGACCCCTAGTTACAAACGGACCTCTGGATGTTAGTAATTTCCTGTACTTTAGCCTTAGGCTATAATAAATATCTGTAACAGTTATCACAGGTGTCTGCAATGAAGCTTTATTGTTAATCCGGGTTCTTATGACAACCCAACATTTTTAAAATCCAATTGTCACAAAGACACAAAAAAATTTGGCTTGGGCTACAATTGTAAAACATACAGTTCCGACTTACATACAAATTCAACTTAAGAACAATTCTACAGACCCTATCTTGTACATAACCCGGGGACTGTCTGTATACCATATACAGAAGTACCACATATACATACACATACAGAATATACACACCATATAGACACACATACAGCATATACACATCAAATATATACATCCATACATTTATGCAAACATATGTATATATTCACTCACTTATCCCAGGAGCTGCTGATCACATGGGGGAAGTAGTCGGCAAGTATAGACAATAAATTCCTAATCCTGCCATCCTACACTGATATATACATATTATGCTGTACAATGCGCAGCTTAATTTGTATATAATGGTGCACATTCTCCATTCTTTAGTGTGGCAGGTTGACACTGCGGGCCCCATTGGAGCTGCAGCTGAGTAGTATATTACAGGCATCTAACAATATTGTGGCTAAAAAGAAAGCTTGTACTATATATCTTCTATTGACTGGACCCTACATTACGTAAGGGGTAAGTGGACAAAGCAAATTACAGTGTGAACATAGGATCCCATGCAACCATATTTATCTATAGCTCACATAAATAAAACATTCCATATAACACAAAATATAAGATATTAGAAGGTTCTTTATATATTAGACTAGATTAATGCAATTAAAGTGTTTTTCCTGGGGTTTCTATATGGTTAATTTGGTGATGTCAGAATCAGAATACTTAATATATCCAATAATATAGAGAGGAAACAAATAAACACATCCGATAAATGTGGGCTGAACTAATCATCCAGCAATATGTAACAAAGCTAAAATAATTTTTTATGTGTGGGAAAATATCTATAAATTACTAAACTACATATGAGACAAAGTATCTTTAGTCACTTCTATGTTCTTCTGTTTATAAAAGCTTTATATTCAGTGTATAGGCACACCCTAAAATATATATCTTTAATACTCTTGTTTGAAGTCTCATTTCTCAAGTCAAGTAATGTATACAGATGTATGGAGGACATATGGAAATCATGACTCATTTCCAGTGGACTCCCAAGGGGGTCTGTAACTTACCAGCACACTCTTGTTTTGATGAAAAGCCTGAGACTCCAGTGGCCAACAATGAATGTTACATCAATACCCACAAGCCAGACTATAGCCACCATCACACACCTGGTACCTGTAATATAAAATATTCAATTTAGTAATTTGAATAAAATCTATTCAGTTACCACTGAAAATAAAACTCTTGGAATGACTAATATCCCATAATCCTTAGCTCATAAAAGAAGTCCTTGAACAGATAAGGCATTTGGTGCTTTCGCCAAAATCTCTAACATTTCAAGTATTCCTGGTTTGGTCACTTTTAATAATCCTAAAATAACAGGATATTGGCTGAGAGTGTATTTATTAAATATCCTGGTGTTCTATGTGTCAATATTATTAGTATGCAGTTCTGGTCAGTTGCCAGGCGTACAGTGTGTTCTAAGTAGGCTCTAATTTTTCCTCTCCTCAGAATATATCTGTATGCAGGAAGCTACATTTTGGTTGACATGTTTAAACAACAGTGAAATATAGCTTAAATGACTACAAATATTTATAAGATATCCATATGATAGTTTCTCACTAAGATCAGTGAGTGTCCAATGCTTATTTTGTAATTTTGTTATTCATAAAAAAAATAGATTTTATTATAATGGAAAAATGTGTGTGGAAGATTCTATAACCATAATCTTTAGCTAGTTACACAACAGGGGATGTAAATTTGGCTTTGGAACATTCTCTAAAGAATTGATTAAATTTACAGCATGTCGGTTATGTCCCAGATTTTCACTACTTGTTGCAACCCATAAAATTCAGTGGTCCATAGTTAAAACACATGGAGACGCTACTTATCTATAGGTCAATGATACATGGACTGTCATTAGCAGAATTTTAAACCTTTCTTTTCGAAGAAAGATAATCACAGTCACAGTGCCTGGATATATGAGTCAGTGTCCCTGGTTATCATGGATTTTGATGGTAGATTTTCTTTAACAAACTGATGAATATGCCTTATTTTTTCTCAGACTATATTTTTACTAATAACAATCTAACATGTGATAATTTCACTCATTCATAGTGTTAGACTGGTAAAGGCGCAGCCATGTGCGGCGACATGTGCGGTGTCGCCGCTGATTATATCATATTGTGTGCTGGCTGAGCACAGGGACCATCGGGAGCGCTGGAAGGTGAGTATGAAAGTTTATTTTTTTAAGTGTTGGGCAAACTGGGGACTGGCTGGCTAAATACAACACTCGGCTGGCTATATACTACACTAGGCTGGCTATATAGTAAAGAGGACTGGCTGGCTATATACTAAAGGGAGCTGGCTGGCTATATACTAAAGGGGACAGGCTGGCTGTTTACTACAGGGGGCTGGCTATATACCAAAGGGGGTTGGCTATAAAATACAGTGGACTTGCTGGCTATAAAGTACAGGGGGCTTGCTGGCTATATACTAAAGGGGATTGGCTACATACTACAGGGGACTGGCTGGCTATATACCACTGGGGTCTGGCTGGCTATATACCACTGGGGGTTTGCTGGCTATATACCACTAAGGACTGGCTGGCTATATACTGCTGGGGACTGGCTGGCTATATACTGGGAGCCTGTGACCAATGCATTTCACACCCTTGGCTTATACTTAAGTCAATAGGTTTTCCCAGTTTTTGGTGGTAAAATTTGGGGTCTCGGCTTAAACTTGGGTTGACTTATACTCGAGTATATATGGTATATAAATAAATTATTTGCTGTCGATACTGCATCTTTTAAAGTGACAATCTAACTCCTTTCAAACTATGGAAATGGGCCCCCAATTTCATGATCAGGCAAGTTCCCCTATTAAAAAATACTGGGGCACAAAGGGGTGTGGTTTCATATAGAAGGGTGTTTCTTTTTACATTATTTTCCTGGTGTAAATAAAAGCAACTAATCTGAAGTCAGGCACTACTGTCATAAACGAAGCTGATATATTTAGCATTTGTAACTTTAGTTTTCTGTTTTTCTTGTTCTGGTTCTGGACAGGTAAAATCTGGTTCATGACGCGAACTACTGTAGACATGCCAATATTATGCAAATGCAAGTATTATGTGACACCCATGCACAAAAACCTGAGGCTAATTTCTTTCAGCAGTTAATTTCTTCCTATCCCTTTTCATGGACTATTATGGCCTAGCTGTCCTGTCAGTAACTTGACTGGCTCTTGACTTGAACTTAGGTCGTCTTAGCTCTGTTAGCCAATGTATGTTGAATATTCACTTTACTTAATATGTGTATGAAGTTCAGTGAGAACTCACGTGGGCCAGAGACCCATCAGTACATTCTCCTTCGAGCCGGCCTTAGTCTCAATGAAACATAAATAAGGTGCACGAGATAGAAAATTAAAATTTTGCAAATCCTGACAAAAATAACACTTAGAAGGGTGTTGGGATAAAGTTTTTCTTTTTTCTATTATATTTGCATCATTTTTGGTGCGCCCAGTAAAGTTCACAGCAAGGGACTGAGTTGGCCAGCTCTGTGCAGCGCTGCGTAATCTGTGTGCGCTATATAAATAAAGGAATTATTATTATTTTTCAGTACTGCACCTGATATATCTTTAGAATCCAGATGTGGACATATAAAAAGTTACATATTTTTGCATTGTATTAAACAATGTAAACAAATGTAAGTGTAACTTTATCAGTTGTTCGCTGAGGGCCATGGCTTAGTGGAAAGGGCATTGTCTTAAACTATATGACTAATTTACTACAGCTTGCACCAAAATCTTGGATTAATAATAGCTCAAACGTATGCTACGACTTTCTGGTGCATAAGGGGAACTGCCATGGCCCTAATGTACAACTACCATAGTCCTTAATAATTTATGTGCTCACTCCAGAACATAGGCTAGAAAGGCTGATGTAGCAAAGTAAATTCCTCCTCATTAAATTAATGGGTACATTTATATTTCCTGGCATTCCTTTGAGAAAATGTTGACCATACACATGTGATACATTCATGTATATTGCACTCAACAATCTAACATACAAAGAAGGAAGAATGAACCCACGGATCATGGTAATGTAAAAGACAGATCCTAAAACAAATGTAAATGACCTAAGAGTGGAAGGTATGTGACCCCACTCATTTCAGAGCAATGACATCACATGAATGTATCACTTCTGTGCTGCTTATCCTCTTCTGGAATGTATTAAGGGATTATGTTGTATCTGAAAAGTAAAAAAGCTACACAAAAAAAAAAAAACACAACCCAATTTTTAACTCCTTCATTGCTGAATATTAGGCAACAGATAGTCGAAGTAATCTAAAAGGTAACATGAGATTTTAGACTAAAACAAGGCAGAGTATTTTAACTGGATCACTAATTGTACTATCAATGATTTCTTATATGTCACAGATTGATATTAGAAGATAATGTTGGTGAGGTTTGTGATCTTCAACTATTTTTATAGTGCTCAAAGCTCTTTAGCAGGCCATATACATTAAATTAAAGTACAATAATTACAGAATTAAAGTAATTACAGAAGTCTTCTCACTCTCCCTAAATGGCCAATGGGAAGGTAGAATTTGTGTATTCTCAATTTTGTATATATTTTATCTTTTGAAGATACATGAGATAAACTTCTACCACAGAGGCACTACAGCATCACTTCATACAAAGCTGTTGCCAATTGGACCATAGTAAAGAAAAATTCCTTTCTGATGCCAACATATAACTTAGAATTTTCCTGGATTAACATCAACTGTTTGAAAAATATTTTGTTCCCGTAACTTTTGATATTTTTGCTCTCTAGAAAGGTATATATGCCTTTAACACTTAAACATTATCAGCTATTAACAAATTTGGCAGCAGTGCGTTCTATAGTCTCACAGCTCTTATGTTGATAGTCCATCTCATGCAATGTTAATTTGATGCTACGCTCTGCTCCTCAAGGGTTGTAAGATGTACACTTATTTTATGTTAATTACCGAACATACTAGTAGGTTTGGTTTTATTATTTTGGATTGTTTTGTAATGAACGGATAGTGCGGTTTAGTGATCAGTACTGCTGAAAACGTCGTATTATGCAGTGGTTATATTTGATAACAGTAGGGACAACCTCTAGAAATTGGGACTTATATTTTGTTTGGTGTTTTAAGTGCCATATAGAGAGAGCTTACTGACGGAGCTCCCTCCATATAGGGCTGGTGTCAGCTGTATTACACAGCTGACACCTGCCACTAACTGTCATAATTGGTGCTGGTACCAATCACAGCTAATCTGTTATCAGTGATGCCATCTTAAAATCTTTGGACAGTGCTGATCGGTTGTCATGGCAGCCTGAAGTTTCTTAGAGACTCTTAGACCTGTGGTGAGGCCTAATCTCAAATAGTTATATATCAGCAGTATGTACACAAGTACTGCAATACAGTATGAGCAATCAAAACCCCTAGGATTTAAGTACCCTTGGGACCCTGAAATAATAGTAAAAAAATAAATAAAATTCCAAAAATAAAAAATGTAAAAGTTTAAATGACCTACAACACATAAAAATACTTAAACAAAAAACATAAACAAATTATCCCATACTGTGAACACTGTAATAGAAAATAGTGTCCATGTATCCTAATTGCCATTTTTTCATCTAGAAATGTTTCAATTATAAGTGATGAAAAAGGTCATATAGGTCCCAAATTGATGTAAATTAAAATGTTGGCTTGTCCTGCAAAAAATACACCTTCTACAGCTCCATGCACTGAAATATGAAAAGCTATGGGTGTCAGAAAATGGCAGATTTTTTTTTTGTACAAAAAAATGTAATAAAAAAAAATCTTATATAAACATGGTATCTTCATGATTGTACTAACAATAAAGGGGAGATGTTATTTGGAGCGCACAGTGAAAGCCGTGAAAACAGAGCCAACAAGAAAATGCTGCAAATGTGTTTTTTTTCAATTTTACCCCATTTGGATTTTCACAGTATGTAGCATGGAAAGCTCCCATACTGCTCTGTAAACAGAAAAATAAAAAACTATTGTGGCTCTAGGAAGGAGGAAAGTAAAAAGGAGGATATGCAAAAATGAAATAGGGTCATGCTCTTTGTGTCTTAGCGGAGGTTGTTTTTAGTAGTTTATTTAAAGGTTATATTTTAATTGTGTTTATTCCGTATTGTTATTTCGGTTTTCATCTTGGGTAAGTTCAAAAACTTGAAGGCTCCGACTGTGGACCAATGCTGTAGATGGTTTGTAATTTTTTGGGATTGTGTTACAGTACTATGATGTATTCTGATACTATTATTTCAATCTGATATAATCTTCAATATGATTTAAATGGATTTTTTGCTAGCTGACTAGTTAGATTTTTTTTTTACATTTTAAACCTGGTTTTAAGATGCATAAAAGGAATACAGTGGAACACACACACATATATTACATGATTCTACAAATGCATATTTTTGTTCCTTAGACAATTTAAATGTCACGGGTGAATGGTGAGAGGATAAGGAATGTAGGAAGAACATGCCTTGCGGATAATAACAGATTGAAATTAAAGTAAATATTTATTGGTCTACCACCGGCAGAGGGGTTTTTTATCTTTGTAGTCAGCCACCTGTCAAATATGTTTTGGGTTATACAAGGGTCTCAAATTCCTTAGTCTATATTTTGCTATTAATTAGTAGCTTAGTGCAGAGACAGCTTGGTTATGTTACTTGCCTAATGATTTCATTCATTCGCTTGACAGACAAGCATGCAGCACGAATGTTGCCTTTTCTCATCTTTTTGCTATGTTCTTCTATAAAACATGTCTGACAATACCACCTATTAAGGATGTGTTTTTGAAGAAAATTACTGAACATTCAGTACATGTTCTTTTCTTGAGTTTATGTTGAGGAAATATTCTCAGAAAAGAAATTCCCTTTTTAGATTTGTCATTTCTTGTGTAAGTTATAAACACTTTGACTCTAATCTAGATGTTTCCATCGGATAATTTCCTGTGCTGGGAGACACCAGGAAAGGAGTGCAGTAGGTGTGGTGGAGGTTCAGTGGGTGGTGTTTTTTATATTTTGTTAAAAGTCCCCATGTAGAATCCATTAACACCTATTCCTACTGAACTGGAAAGCCCTTTAAAGAAGACCTGTCACCAGATTCTGACCACCCTGACTAAGAATGTCTGCTGATAAAGGGTTACAATTCCTCCCCATATCATCTAAAATCAACTGCCAGTGAGGCACTGTACCTTACAGTCGTTTTTCTGATATGCAAATTTGCTTTTGTGACTCATGTATGGTATCTGTGACTCTTCTCTCTCTCAGGTTGGCAGTGAACCACACCCCCTTATTCTGACTGACAGCTCTGGGTCTCTTCAAATCACTGCTCTGCCTTGTACTTAGGGACCGTCTGCTAATATCCAACTACAGACATAGAAAACTCTATTTACTTATAGGAAATATTGCATCATTTTTTTACACGGTGCCTTGTGTTACATTTATGTCATGTGGCCAGCGTGACATCATCGCAGATCCTTTAGCCTTCTCACAAAAACAAACTATACATCATGTATGTGATTACATGAAAGAAAAAGAAAGTCAGATATATACATGGGGTACAGTTTTCTATTGTTAAGAGGCTAAAGAACCTAAAATAAAGTAGTTGGCCAGTGTAAGGCCTCATGCACATATTGGGGCAGATTTACTTACCCGGCCCATTCGTGATCCCGATTTCCGTCGCGTGCATGCCGGCGCCGATGCACCACAATCCGATCGCGTGCGCCAAAAACCCGGGGCAATACAGGAAAAATTGGCACAAATTGGAAATATTCGGGTAACACGTCGGGAAAACGCGAATCGGGCCCTTAGTAAATTACCCCCATTGTGTATGTTTGCAGTGAGCTAGTCAATTTTTTTTCCAATGGGCTTATACCCACAGCTGAGCAGTAATTTTCTATCTACTGCGAATTGAGTAGTGTACACATGTAACGTTGCTTGCGGCCCACAAAGCACACATGTTCATGTGCAATTCTCTTTAACTACATGTGTAATAATAACCTACTCAATATATTGTGTATATATATATATATAGTATGTATAGCATAGTATAGTATATAGCGCAAAAAATGTGCTGAAAAAAACTAACCCGGCTTATGTATTCACCTTTCCAATGCCCCCCAGAGGTCCTCTTCTTTCTTATGATGCTCTGGCTCCCTGCACGCTGCAATCGCACACATTATGATGTCAGCCACTATGATGTTGGCAAGTGGCTGACGTTATGGTGTGTGCGCCGGCAGCGACCAGGTAGATGAAGCTGGAGCACCGTAAGAAAGAAGAGGACCTGCGGGGGGCTTCGAAAAGGTGAGTACAGAGTTTGGTTTTAATAGGCTGGGCATACTTTGTTGGCTATATACTAGGGGGCATGGGTTGCTGGCTATATACTAGGGGCAATGGGCTGGCTGCCTATATACTAGAAGGATGGGCTGGCTGGCTATATACTTGGTGTAGGCTGTGACCAATACATTTCCCACCCTAGGCTTATACTCTGTCAAAAGGTTTTCCCAGTTTTTGTGTTAAAATTAGGTACCTAGGGTGTATATGGTACTTCTTCAACTTCAGCTGAATTATTATTCAGCTGCACTCATATTACAATACAGGCTCAACTGTGCTAACTTCTTTTCTGTGAATTTTTGTATTTCTTAATTTCCGAATTGCCCAATCTCTAGTGTAAAATATAAATTATTTTTTGAAAGAGTAATGTGTTCCCTTGGGGGACAAGGGATATAAGAACTGATCAACTGGTCACTTTAACACTATGCTACATCTACCATCAGGATGAAGGATTGTAAACCAAGCACACTGACATACTGGTGTGTGCCCCCTCTGGCAGGATCTGCTCTTCTTTTAGCTTCATATTTCAGATTTCCTTTAACTGTATCACCTGTCAAATCCAATGTCCTAATCCAAACATTTGCCAACTGGCTATTGCTATTGTTTGTGCAAACAGCAACTATTGGTAAAAAAACATATTAGGTATTGACCCACAATGATGATATTACAGCTAGTGATGAAGAATTACCAATACCTATAAGCATCAATCTTTAACAAACACTGAGGATGACTTAGTGCAGAGAGTTGAGAAGTCTAGGGGGCAGATTTATTATTAGGCAGGATCTTACTCAAGATTTTAAGAGTGACTTAGGAGCTCTTTAGATCTATTTTGCATGTCAGGTTTATCATAGTGGCTCAGATAGCTTGATAAATGTGGCACGTGAGGTGTTAACGCCTGCAGTGTAACTTTTGTAAATTGCAAGTCATTTTTAAGTCAAAAAACTGATGTGACTGCAATGTTTTCTTTTTTAAACACCAAATTCTTACTGCATTATTTGATTTTTGCCACTATATCTAGTGGCATCATGCACAAGCTACTGACAAGTATTATTGTATTAATGACAAGGGGCTGAGTGATAGTAATCTAAGAACTCTTAAACACAAGGTCAAGTACACCATGTCTACAATGTAAAGGGGATCTTGGGATCATAATCCCATAATATTTCTTTTCTTATACATGTTATGAGAGAAAATAAAGTAACATTAGTTATGGAGAATGTTTATACAGAAGATAAGAGGAGAGAAAGATTAGGTCATCTGCTTACATATGATGTCACAAAATAAAAGAGATCAAACGCAAAGCTGATTCTAATGTCAAAAAATATATCTTACATGTCCACATTGCAAAGTCAACATTTACCCAAAAAGTTAAATCTAACAACTAAGATATTTTCAAATGAGATGAAGGCATTCCTAATTCCTTATACAAGATGTTTTGTGCTGTATTTCATTGGGAATGTCCTGTATATTTAAATCTTGAAAAGTAACTAAATAATTAACTATTTCTAAGAAATAAATACAAGTGAAAGCAGCTGATGCAAATCATGGCTACATTGCTGTGGTTCCAGAACAATGGAACCGAACAATAACACTACTGATGAGACTGACTTCTTGTAACATTGCCATCCCATTATAGCCCACACTGGAATTTAGGGAGAAATTTTGAAAAACTTAATTTTTCACATGTTTGTAATGACAGGGAATTCCTGTCTAGGGAATTATTTATTTTACTTGTGACAATTGTACTGAATAAAACACCACACTCCTTAGGTATATGTATAGTAATAGTACTCACACATTACTCAGCAGAACTGGCGGGATTTCCAGCCCTGAGAAGTAGCATCTGAAGGAGGGAGCCAACGGACCTGAAAAGAGAAAAGAATGGAGAGCCATAATCAACACCATTAAAAGAAGAACATTTCACCAAATGAATTATTTCTATTTACTTCGTGGGCATCCAAACTATCTACTATCTGGCTCTGTACCATAACAATTTCTACAAATTGTCAAATTTGAAGGCAGGAAGAGGGGAAGATCTCACCCAAACCCATCAGGGACCTAGTAGTATCATGGTTTGATACTGTAACTGGATGCATTATGTTAAATTATGTGAATATTAGATAGGTATATAGTTAGCCTAAAATCGGTCAATTCTAATAATCCACTTTTTTAAAGTGGTGCCCACTAGGACATACCATAACTTAATAATTAGTAAGGAGCCAAACCCTGGGTGACCCTAGCTGATCTCTTTGATAAACTGTGAATAACTATAAGTTTTTTACCATGCTAAATCACTATCTTGTAACTGAAAAAACATTATTGATCTGTACAAATGGTATACAAGATTACAACTACTTCAATATTTAAATACCAAAAATTAATGTATTGAATACACATATAATATAACAGAAGAAACAAAAATGTCCATCGAAATGTAAAAACACACGCACTTAATGTGATGATGGTAACCCTTGCAGACATTCAAATGACAAAAAATATCAGGCAGGGCATAACACAGTTATTATCAAAGTCAAAGGCCCCTGCAACAACAATATAACAGTTCAGCATTACCCACCCAAACACTGCATAACTCAACAGGAAAACTGTAACCTAGTAAAAGCCAGTTTCACGTCAGCTCATCCTTTGAGGTAGCCTAAAGTCTAAAATGCCTTACACTTATTGAGGGGGTTAACACAGTTTTTAGTCACTTTTCCATCCAGTACAGAAAGAGGGAGTGGCCTAGTGAAAAGGAAGCGTGGCTTCAATGCAAAGAGTTGGTGTGCTGAAATGTGGTGCAGTGAACTGGGCCAACTGGTGTAAAGTTAGACTCACCAGTCTTCAACTACAGCAGATTTATCATCAAACATCAGTCAAAGCAATAAATGAATATCCAGGGAGAATAAAAACTGTGATGTTATTTACTAATTGTATTCTACCTTTTCCAGTTGCTCGACTCATTATTTTAAAATGAAAAAAAAAAACAAACAAAAGATTTACAAATCCACATAGTAGTTTTAAAATCTTGTAGACTTCGAAGATTTTGCAATCCGCAGCAGGTTTTCATACACAAAACTGCGGAAAATTCCCTGCATTCCTCTAAGACACTCGAACTTCTAAGTAAGATTTTTCCCTTGCTACTTTTAAGGAAGAACTAGCTAGAGACCCTGATCACAATGGTCCAATTAATGACCTATGCAGAAAACAGTTTTTTTTCTCTTACATATTGATTTCCTTATGTTGAAGACTCATTTATAATAGGTAAAACTAAATTATTTGCTTCAATGAATGTTACCTCCTCCTCAGCCATAGCATTAAATTGTGTTGGCATCTTAAGGATTATTGCAGGGAGCACTGGGGTGGGAATCAGGGGAGTAACTAGGAGAGGCTGGGCCTCATAATAAACTACTGATTGGGGACCTCATTACCCCTACATAAAGTGTACATATCTGTACACTTACACATATTTATACAATCACACACATTTATACACTTATACACAAAATTATATACTTTTATACACACACAAATATAGTTCTACACTCATACACACACATTTATATGCAATAAATGTGCATATCCTCCATTTTTTGTGTATGGCTGACACTGCAGGCCCCAAAGCAGCCGATATGGTTACTTCCCCCTGTAGTTACACCCCTGAGCTGTACTTTTCTCCATGGATACAAGCAATTGAATGGGTTGCATTATAATGTTAGTCTTTAGTCAAGTTTCAAGGCTATTTAATGGGTCGAACTTTGATTTAACAGAATAATGAAAATATTTTTTTCTTTTGTGCAGGAAACATGATGTGCATATATTTCTGTCCTAGGATGTGTACTCCTGCACAATATGGATTCTGGGAATGGACACAAATAATGTAACTTAAACATTATGTGGCAAGCAAAGTTAGTTGTTTTAAAAAGACAGTATAGAATTTATTGTACATAAGTACATGAATGTCAGGAATTTCCTGCATTTCATATCTATATCATGGGTGCCTTTCATAAAACATTGTATAGAAAGTTAACTTTTCTTTGAATCCATTAATATTTAACCCTAGTTTCCTAGGAAAGGTCACAGGTAGGTCAGCGCCGCATGGATCAGTGGTCACATAACTGAAGCTTTCCTACAAAAGAACATTGTTGCACTATTACATCCATCAAGAACAGCTCTACCTAATGCAGTCTTAATTCTAGTGAGTGGAAAAACAACATTAAACTTTGTCAGTATGTCACCTGACCTGGCTGATGGTAATATATTTTTAGGGAGGGCCTTATTGCTCATATGCTGAGGAGTTTCTTTCAAGAAATCAAATTGAAGTAATTTACTTTTTTCAATGTTCTTTCATCCTGTTCACTGAACTGTATAATTCTTAGGAGGAATGCTGACACAAGCTTCGCAGGCCACTGAAGGACATCTTCATCATTCATGTGTTGTCAGGTGCACCAAGAAGCCTTTATGATGGAGGATTTCTATGTTCAATTAGTACAAATCTACTGCTAAATATGCTAGGTATCTGATGAAAAACATAAGGGCTATAAGTATTGCATGTAGGAAATCTGGAAAAACGACTGATGTAATTTGAGTGGATTGTGAAAGACTCTCCTCTATGCTATAGTTACTTTACTTGCCATAACAAGAATTCGACCACTGCCCCACAAAAATGTTATCTTGCTGTGAAAAAAACACTTTTAGGAATTATTTTTATTATTTCTTTATGGAACACCAATAATTTAATTGTGTTGTACATCTTAGAAGGAAGTAAAACATTGCATAAAAACAAGTACAAGATGACTAAACCCCTCATGAGGGCTTAACATTTATAAGAATTCCTAATATGGTGTGTCCTTTTATAAAAACTGTGTGAGAGCAGAACTGTTCTAGTTATTAATGACAACCAATCAGAACTCAGCTTTCATTTTATAAACTGCTGTGGTAAAATTAAATATGATTGGTTGCCATGAGCAACTTGAATAGTTTTGTTCTCAGACGGTTTTGATAAATTATGTCTGGTTTTGTAGAACGTTTTAGTACTAACCACCCCATCAATTGCTTTAGGTTCATGCATATAACAACATTTACTGGTGTTTTATGGTGGTGAAGTGAAAAAAATGTCATCTCACCAGGAGTTCCAACCATCGCTAAATGACTAAAAAATTGTGCTGCCACCATCATTTCATGCAGATGGAAGCATTTTTATGGTTTATTATAGTTTTCCAATTTATCCATTGGCTGACAAGTCTCAGACATATGGCTGTGTATAAGCACATAGAAGCTTACATCATTCACTGGAAAAAAAAATGTTTATCAACAGATGTACTTCATTTTGTGTGAAGAACCTGGGTGGTGTACTTCTATTTTGTGGTATGTGTAGAAAACTGTAGTCTGGAGCCTTTTGGATTTAGATTAGTTTGACCTATACAAGGAAAAAAGTATGTGAACAGGGCCCCACAGTCATGACAATAAAATCCATACCATCCACAATAGGCTTTATTTCGTGAGTATATGAGTTATAAAACCAGCTGGATATTCAATTGATGACTTGAAAATTTGGTGTTATAATCCATCTTATGACACCCCAGCTATCACAGGATCCCCCTGCAAATGCCCCCCATGTATATGGAAAGCTGGTTCATGTACACACCTGTAATCCATTCACTTATATGGGACTTCATGGACAGCTATGTCCCACAGCCCCCTATAAGTGAATGTAACATAATCATATGAGGCATTTTAGGGTACTTGAAGGCCTATATAACCCATTTAAAGGGGCTGTCCAATTCATATGGTTTGTATACTTGATTTGGTTTGTGTATATTGTTCCAATATACTTTCTATATCAATTCTGCATGGTTTTCTAGATTTCTGCTTGCTGTCATTCTACAGGAGGCTTCACTGTTTATTTCCTATGGAATGAAATCTGTTGATGGTCATGTGATGTTATACAGGTGCATGGCTCATTATATCACACAGCTCTATTACTCATTATAACTAACTATGTGATATCACGTGACCACAGACTGGTTTTTATATATAGTGAACAATGAAGCTTCCTGTTGAATGACAGCAAGCAGAGATCTAGAAAACAGTGTGGAATATATATATATAGAGGAAAGTATAATAGAAAATTGCATACATAAAATTGCATATATTGCATATATTTTCAATAGACAAAGAATATCAATTATTTGCTGAAAGTGGACAACCCCTTTAACAATCTCATGGTAACAATGGGTTAATCGATACACAATTACTTTGGCATTAATAATTTTAGTGAAAGTAGATTGTTGAATAGAAATTTGTTTTCTTGAAGAGTCGCATCAACTGAGACTGTCTAAGAAAATTCTAATTGAATCCTAAATAATTTAGTCACGGTCCTTGGTGTGTAAATTGAGTAAAATTTAGGACTAAATTACTGCATTGCTCATGTTTCCTACTATTATTGACTACATATGGTATCCAGGGAGAAAAGCCATTTCCATGTACTCTGTTAAGTCATACCGTATGTACACAATCGACCCAGCTTCAATGACAACCTCTGTATGGGTCTTAGTAGAGGGATGTTGCAAAGAGTATTCCTGCCACTTTTGGTCTAAATTTCAGAACTTATAAGCCTACAAAAAGCTACAGCAGCAATCACACGTTAAAGGAGGGGATAGAGAAGTCAGTTTCTTGAACTGAATGCCTTTAGTCTAGGATATGACTTTCCAGATGCCACCTAACTTTAAAGTTCTGTTAAAAACTAATCAAATTAACATGGCAGTAGAATACGGGGATAAAAGGTATTTTTAGGGTTCATAAATAATATTGTGTTGCCAGAATACATATTACTGCTAATCTAAATACAGAAATAAAGTGCTTTATGTAACATACACAGATAAGCTTCCTGTGATGGCTCAGTAGAGTGAATACTGGAATTCCGTTTTTTTAACATGTTTTCGTAGTTGGAAAAATGTTAGAAGGTGGTCACGCTGACTCCATTATTAATCATTAGAATTATTAAGTAGCTAATAGCAACTTCCTTAAATACACATACCGCTCACTTAGCAGAACCTGAAATATCTCATACTGTAGTCAAATACTACAACTCCTTCTGAAGGTTTTAATTAGGACAAGATTCCAAATAACATATAGTAGCCACTCCGGGCAGAGGAAGCAGCATAGTCCTAATTCCCAAAGTTGCCTTATCTTTCTAGATAGACCAGAATTCTGAATGCCAACAGTAGATTTAGAATAAATATAAAAGCCCATCATCATTTCAAGTATATCATATATTTAAACAAAACCAAATACAAAGATAAAGACAATAGGAGGACACAGGGTTAGTAAAGAGAGAGTTGCCTAAAGAGATGGGTTTTGAGAGCACGTTAGAAACTTTGGAGGTTGGGTATTAGTCTGATAGTCCGAGTAGGGCATTCCAGAGAATTGGTGCAGCACGGGAGAAGTCCAGGAGATGTGCGTGTGAGGTTTGAATTAAGGTACAGATTAATCCAACAGCAGTCACAGATTGAAGAGGATTTAGGATTGAGCGTTGGGGAACCCCGAAAGTGAGATGAAGATGTGAAGAGAGAGACCCAGAAAAGAAGACATTGAAAGTGTGGTCATAGAGATAGGAAGAAAACCAAGAGAGTACAGTTTACTTTATGCCAATATAGAGCAAAGCATGCTGAGGAGGAGCTGGTGGTCCACAGTATCAAAAGCTGCCTAGAGATCCAGAAGAATGAGGAAAAAATAGTCACTTTTAGATTTAGTGGTGAGGAGATTATTGGAAAGAGCTGATTTAGTAGAGTGCATAGAGCGGAAACCAGATTGTAGGGGGTCAAGGAGGGAGTCTGCTGAGAGATAGCGGATTAGTTGAGAATAGACCAGGCGTTCCAGGAGTTTGGAGATGAAAGGGAGATTAGAGACTGGTCGGTAGTCAGTAGCACTGGATTGGTCCAGGAAAGGTTTCTTTAGTAATGGGGTAACAACCGCAAGCTTCAGGGAACAACAAAGAAGAGAGAATATTTTAGATTTTAGTGAGGTGAGAAGTGACTGCTGAGGAGAGGAACTGTAGAAGATGTGAGGGGATGGGGTCACTGATGCAGGTAGTGGGGTGAGCAGAGGAAAGGAGCCTGGACACTTATTCCTCTATAACTTGCTCAAAGGAAGAGAGCGAACAGGGAGAAGTATTGGAGGGAAGGGGAGTAATGGAGTGGATTGGGAAATTATTTCCTGGCGAATGCAATTAATTTTATCTTTAAAGTAGGTGGCCAGATCTTCAGCCCCAAGGCCTGTGACGGGTGGCTGCAACTTTGGTGTTAGTAATGAGTGAGTATTGAAGAGCCTTTTGGGATTGTTAGAGAGGGAAGATATTAGAATAGTAAAAGAGACCTGTTCAGCAATGCAGGCCACAGCATAAAGCAAAATATAAACAAAACACCTGACCGTCTCAGCACTTGGCCACTTTGTAGCTTTCCTCTCTGGATTGCAGACAGAGTAAAAGCAATTTGTACCTTCAATTGGCTCATTTGTCAGCAGATTCAGCCTCCCAACCATTTTGAATCCAGCAAGACTGTTCTGGTTTTCGGGTCCTGTCCCTGCAGGAGGTATGTTCCGGGATAGTAATCCTCTGAACACTGAAAGAACTTATTATAGTTATAGTGCAGGGAGCTGCCGGCTCTCTTCACTATAACTGTCCCTCTGCTAATGCTGTATGGGGCCAAGTGATGATGGCATCCTTGCCTCACTACATACAGCAGGAGAGAAGAGAGGAGCTGCTGTGAGGGAATGAGGAAAGGTCAGTACATGTGTTTATTATTTTACTGTGGGAGCTCAATAAGAGGAGGGACTGCTGGAGCAGCACAATATGAAGGGGAAATGCTGAGGGGGTTGGGCGGGGGGCACTATAAGAGGGGGTACTGCTGGGTGGCACAATAAGAGGGGGAACTGCTGGGGGGGCACAATAAGAGGGGGAGCTGCTGGGGGGAACTATAAGAAGGGGAACTGCTGAGGGGGCACTATAAGAGGGGGAATTGAGTGGCAAAATAAGAGGGGGACTAATGGATATAGCAAAATAGGAGGGAGAGCTGCTGGAGGAAAAAAGAGGGGGAGATGCTGAGACTGTACAATAACACAGGGGATAAGACACAATTAGATGGGGAGCTGCTTGGGGGTAAAGTAAGAGGAGGGTAAAATAAATGGGTGAGCAACTGGAGGGGCACAATATGAGGGGAAAATGGTGGGCACCACATTATGAGGGGGAGCTGCTGTGGAGGCTTCAATACTGTAAGTGGAACTGGGGGCAAAATATCAGAGGGGCTACAATGTGACAGGGAGTTGAGGAGATGTCGGCACTAAGGGGGAAATTATACAATGTGAGGGTGGAGTAAGGGGTGGAACAAAAGGCTTGGCTTAGGGAAAAAAAAATTCTGTGGCACATATAGCTTTTGCCCCTCTTTCTTTCCTACAAAAGTTGAGAGGTATGCAGAGAGACCCTTGAATGTTGCAGATAGTGCTTATATAGGTACTAGTCGGTCTGTATTCACTAATAAGCAATTCAGACCTGATTTTTTTTTAGCGTTGTTAAAACCATTTTTCATGTATATGTAAAAACTTTCAAGGGATACACACACTATTTCTGACTTTACCGGCCACTGCCTTACATATGAAACAAGGCTGATTTCCTACATAAATGTATGAATCACCAGTTACATACTGGATAAACATACATTTCACACACAAAAAACCTGCCTGCTTCAGGAAAGACACTATGTAATCTAATGGCAAGCTGCCCAAGCCTAGAATAACACTATTAGTCATGCAGTCAAAGGTTAGACACTTGAGGGGACATCGAAACCCCCAGTGCAATGTTTAGTAGTAATTCCGAATATTGTGGGATTGTTGATTATCTCAAGAGCGATATATTTCAGCAAATATGTAATGGCAGCTCAGGCTTATATATATGAGGTCTTGTAGATCGGACCATAATATTATAATAAGTATGGCAGTTAAGGTCACAAAATTGGCTGTGCTCATTTGATGAAATCATTTCTATATCTTGTGCTAAGCCAACAGGGATCTGCAATCATCTTGTTCCCTTTCTGGAATATTCAATTACGTACAACATTTAAACATGGTGACACGCCCCAGAGAAGACAGACTGCACATTTATAAATCAGCCCATATGTACATTAATATAGTATCTCATCAGCCACATAATGAAGCTTTAACAGCATGACACATTGTGTAGGTTAAGATTAGGCGTTCTTTTCTGTCAGTTAAGTAAAGTTTACCAAATGTTATGCATTATTGAATTTTGGCTCAGTCTTGCATCATTGATTCATATTTCTAAAAATCTACATTTTCTGTCTATGGATACATCATGTCTATGAATGATGGAGTTGGACTGATCTTGATTTCATTATATCAATTACCAAGTCAAGCTTCAAACCGTCATGGTCTGTTGAAAGTTGTGCATTACAGGACGTGTCAGTGATGAACTATTCCATTAGTCTCTGGCACAGCAAGAAAGAATGCAGTCTATACTGGCCTTAATAAAAGCTGATGTGTATATGACATATATACATATATAGATTAAATAGATTAGATATATTGCTATAGAGAATTAAGAACTGATTTCCAACATCTCCCGTACCAAAAAATGTAGACAAGGTCTAATCAGTACAGTATATTTTTCTATGTGGGGCTTCATCACGCCAAGGTAACAGAGTAGAAAATTAAAGGGAATCTGACAGCAGTTTTGACCGAATATAAAGCTGCAGACAATGTTAGGTAGCAGTCTTGCAGAGCCATACTTTTGTGTGTGTTGTTTGTACCAGCAGGATTGTAAAACCATGCTATTATATTCCAGGATTGTAGCTGGATTCGGAGCACTGTGATATTCCAACAGAAGCCTGATACTGTAGCAGGGAGGGGCTGTGCAGCAGTAAACTGAAGAAATCTCACACAACAGTGGCTGCCCACTGATCAACTATTGGTCAAGCCCTTTGATAAGCCATCAACTCATAATCCCAGAGGGCATATTAATTGGTGCCAATAAAAAGAACAGCTTCAGGAAGGTGAGGAGTTAAAAATCAGAAATACAAAAATGAAAAAGGGATGACCACTCTAAGATTTAAAAGGTTTTACCCACATTTTACCATATCCTGGGGAGCGGTGAGGGGTCTGATGCTGATCACTGAGACCCCACAGATCATCCTGTGGGTATGGCCTAACTTGTTTCATGGAAACACTCACTTAATGCTGAATTCAAAAGTGATAAAACATTTTGATGAAATATTAATATATCTTGTATTTGTACCAGCTACACTTGGGTGTGTTGTACTAGAGATTTTAGCTACTTGTTTTCTTTTCAAATGCAAAATAAAATCTTCATCCATCAGAAATTCTTTTTCTCATATGCTGCAAAGAAAATAGTGCCATTTTCAGATAGCATATTATAGATGACATGTAAATTTTTAACATGCCCAGCTGCTGCCTAAGGTGCCTCCTTTACCCATTAATTCCAGAAAATTAATAATATTATTTATTTAATAAACAAAACTTTTTTCCAAAATATCTTTTGTAACAATCCCTCGGCTTCTCAGCTTGTGGTTATTCAGCAGAAGCTTCATTGATCTATCTACAAACAGCGGACATCTGTGGTCATGTGATGTCACACAGGTGCATGGCTCGTTACAATAATCAGTGTTGTAACGAGCCGTGCACTTGTGTGACAGCACACGACTATGGACAGATTTCTATTCCCCTATGAATAGACAGTGAAGCTTCCTATTGAATCACAGCAAGCAGAGATTTTTGCTGAAACTGGAAAACCCCTTAAACACATATGTAGACTTGTCAGAACCAAGTGTGTATGTATATAGGGGGTTTGCTGGTTTCATTTCGCTGTCACCTAAATGATATTTGGTGCATAGCTACAGAAGGCTACTAAAGTCTTACTTGTGCATAAGCGCTATTCTCTAATAACTCATCTAACACCTTTTCAGTTGCAATAGATGAAATGTGTAAGTTTTGTAAATTTTCATAGTTAATTATAACTGTAAGTTGAAGCATCAATGAACGGTTCTCATCTTACTTAGTCATAAACTTTTATAACCACTGCCTATCACGAGGGATATCACCTATCGAGAGATTGATGTTAGATTTCTATTGAACAAGTATCTACCCCTTCTCCAAACAAATTCTAGATTAATTTGGTGTTAAATGGAAGAGAATGAGTGGAATGATCTAGTATTTATTCTAGATTTACAAATCAGAGGTGTAGGGTTCCCGCAACATAAAGAGAGTCTGTGGATGAGTGAGCACGAGAGAGGCATCATTGGTTTCCATGTGGTGAGCCAGTTAGCTGGTAGAACAGTAGTTAGTGTAGTGTGGAGTGCACTGTGCTACCAGGAAAGGGCAGGTGATATACAGAGTGAGGATGTGGCTGATTGCTATCAATTACCTGGGCATGCAGTGAAGCGGGATAGGTAAAAGCAGGAGGAGGTAGAGCAGGTGCTAGTTCCGCTGGGTAGAGGGGATACGGCGCCCAAACTTCAGGGCTACCCGGGTAAAGTGCAGGCACTGTGAGTTCATCTGTAAGAAAAGAATAAGGACACCAGATTAGTAATAACAATACAGGAGGACCATAGTGAGAGCTGCTGAAGAGGACTTCTGTATCTTTTAGGTTTATATCTTTATATATCACATATAAACACTACTAAAACAATGAATTAGTATGTAGAGTAAACCTTTTACATTTGTGATGGTGACTCAAAATTAAGGGAGGTTGGTTGCAACTTTATGAACCTTACTGTGAAACCCAGTGTATAAGTATTAAATAGGTTATCTGGGATTATGGGAGCTGATAGCCTATTTAAGGGCTTAACCAGGATAGTTCATCAATCCTATTGTTCCATATGACTGTTTGTACTCTGTAATGTAATATTATATTTGTATATGTCCCCTACGATTTGTAAAGCACTATTGAATTTGATGGCACTATATAAATAAAGATTATTATTATTATTATTATTATTATGATATTATAGTAGATCAGAAGGGGTCTTACACCCAACTCCTGCACCAATCAGCTGTTTGACAATGTCTCAAAATAAGGTATGGAACTGGAAGAAGGTGACTTCGTGGCCCTGTTATCATGCTCCCAATGAAAGTGAATAGGTGCTGCCGTAGTTACAGTTTTTAGCCTCTACAGGGACACAGAGCCACCTGCACTGAATTTACACAGTTGATCAATGACAAGGTCGGCCCACCACCACGTAACTATTGATAGCCTAACAAATAAAAAATAGTTGTTATGAATGGTTCATGTCCATGAAGTCATAGAAACTGCAATAAAATGTATGGTTGATCAAAAGTAAGTACACACATGTGCCAAATATAATCATTAATACTAGTAAATGTCACTTTCCAACACTTGCAATATATTAATTGCTGTAAAATGAAATAAGCATCAGATAATCATAATAACTGGAACATGTACGGTAAGTCAGATCATGTGATCAGTCTTTGCAATAAACTGTTGTGTGTGTGTTTTTTAAATCTAATATATATTTATGTTTATGTCTGAGAATATTCTGGGTGGTTGAACTGTCATAGAGGGCGTTGATACTGTGTGGAGCTAAAGCCCTGACATGCTCTCCAAATACCCCAAAAACACACATTTGCATATTTCTAAAGTTATCTTTTAGCATGGAAGGAACAGCTGGGAAATAACAAAAGTTGGATTGCATGTGTGTGAGCATATCCCTACGTAACATAGCAGTTAGTTTGGGTAGGTAAATAATGGTGACAGACTCCACTTAAACAATAAAGGAATATAAAACTCTAATGAGAGTTGGTACTTAGGAATAATGGGACATTTATTAATGTGAAATGCTGTAAGTATAACAATTTTATAAATTAATATAAATAATATAAATACTGATAGAAACCCATTAGCAGTAGTTGAACCTGTATAATGTTTAAAGGGATATTGCGAGAATATGAACCTCTGATACAAAAACCCATAATGCTATAAATAGATGAATAAAACCAAACTCAATGTCATTATTCACAAAATGGACCTTAAATTGTTTGATTTTATAATTCACAAAATGTTAATACAGTAGGTGGAGTTATCACCAAGATGGCCGCCACTGAAAACCCCCAAGATCCCATGATCCGTCAATTCTCAGTAACAGCTCCTCCCTCCTATGCTCTGCTCTCAGTGATGATGTAACAGACTGTTCTAATCTGTCACCATAGTAATGATGTAACTGCCATCACTGCACATTACCTCACTGAGATGACTTCACACCACAACACTGGCCATACTAGATGCACTGCAACCAACTGATTACAGCTAAATATATTGATGTTCACATGATGATGTGGCATATGACCAGCGTCCATCTTCTGTCCTGTGTCTACTCCACGTAGAGAAAATCAACAAATGAATAAAATGCGAGTAGCATTTTAATTCTTCATTACAGTGCATGTCAACAGAATTTTGAACCTCTTATTGTCACTCGGGCAAAAAAAATTTTTGGCTGGATCTACAATTATAAAACATGTAACCTAGGGACCGCCTGTAATTACATATTAGCTTATAATTTATATACATTGGTGTATACATTATGCTGATTCCTGGAGTACCCCTTTTAATATAATAATCTGTGCTTCTTTTGCTTCAAGAGCATTTTCAGTTATGTCATGTACAGTGTGGGACTATAATAAGACGTAAAGAGACACAAAATTATTTGGGAAATGTCGTGCTAGGTCCCAGTTTGAGCATTAGCATGTGAAAAGTTCACAGTGGTTAAGTGTCAGCTTCTATTCTGGCCTACAGATGTGTTTTGTCACGCTTTACGGAGAGTGGGCTAATGTCACAATCATTGAAGATGTGTAATTCTCACAGATTGTCTTGTCTGAAACAGAGCTCAAAGTTTCTCAGGCATATTTTTCCACAATCTGAAAAATAATCATAAGGACACATGTACACCCACAGGCCATTTCTGCAGTTCCCAGATTTTGTATTGAGCGAACTGTTGACTCTGAGTATGTTCCCAGAACACCCTGGGGACCATATTCCCAAGTCAATATGAGTAGGTTAAAGGAAAAACTTCCTGGAAGTTTAGTTTCCTGTTTCTAGCAGTGACATTAAGGCATTAAGATTACATAGGATTGTAGGCACAAAGTAGCTATCTAACTAATAGAGAACACATTTGTCCCCTGAGGGATGTACATGTATTATATTGTAGCTTCCATTCACATGAATAAGTATGAGTACTAGTGCCCTATAGCATCCAAAATCACCCATTGGGGGGTCATTTATCTTAGTTTTTCATTTATATTTGCACCTTTTTTTGGCACATTTGAATATTTCCAACAAAAATTAGCAACTTTTTCACCTGTTGAGTTTGCTGTCATGTTTTTTTTCTCACTGTTGCACCTAATATATCTTTATATGTGAAAATGTCACAAAAAACATCCACAAAACAATAAAGATAAATGACTCCCATTGACTGTTATAATATCAATCAAGAAATGTAATCCGTACATTTCCCGATACGGCGGGCACATGACGTTGCAGGGGAAAAGAGGAGGGGGTGAGCACTGCTCGCCTCGTCCCTCTCCATAGTAATATATGGTGCACAGTGCTGTATTCCGGCGAAAGATAGGACATGTCCTATCTTCCTCCCGGCTATGGAACGGTGCACTGCACCGTACTGCTCCCGTACGACACCGTGCATCCATTGCCGAGTATGGGGGACGTATATACGCTGTATATCAGTCGGCCGTATATACGTCCCCCATACGTTCGTGTGAATGTAGCTTTAGAGTACAATAACATGCAGACATTCGCACCTAAAACATAAAAACAGCTATATAATGATCTTCTGTTTCAATTTTGAGAAAATTAAAATAGCAAATGTATTCATATTTAAAAAGCTTTAAAAAATATAATTATATAAATGTGTCTGTAAGTAAAAGAAACATAATTTATATATTTTGGCTTCATGTAAACCCAATCATATGGAAGAGATAATTAGTAATGATGCTACTAGACTATAACCGAGTTAGAATTACATATGCTATAAAAATATGCGCAAATTAAAAGTGTATGGCATTTTGGCACAACTCAGAGGTTAAAATACCCCTGGGTTCATTCTTAAAGAAAAATCAATATTAGAATGGAGATAAAAACTGTAGACATTGGATGGGAACAAATAGAGGGGACTAAACAGAAAACGTCTTGTTCTAATTATACACGGAGAGAGGAAGATGAATGATATCAAAGTCAACCGTCATCTTCTGCCTTAACTTGACAATTTACGGCTCTCATGGCTTTTAAAAGCATTACACATACCAGAGTATATTTAAGGTTCATTTGCAGTTTAGTTTTAACAGATGCTTTTGAGCTGAGTCATTAGTTACATTTCAGAGGAAAGACAAGATCACTCTTATCTGCAGAAAATAAAATCTTAAAGAAAGCATGAAAAGGAAGAAAAACTAGGAAATCAGTCTCTCAATACATAGGGGCAGAACTATCAATCTATTTACCGGTTGTAATTTGACCCAATAAAAACCTGTCTAAAATGCAGCACAATTATTAAGGGTTTCAGACTGTTACATGTGCAACAAAAGAGGTGTGACCTAAGTTGGGCCAAACGTTTACCAAAACCTGGCCTAAAATAAACCAACTAATAGGAGGTGTAAAGTTAGACTAGGCAGTCATAAATAGGTTGTCTGGAAATCAAAATTGTGTTATATATTGCTGTGGAACTGCTATAAAAATGATAAACCTCTTATACCTCTCTCCACACTGTCATTCTGCTGCATATATTGAAGCTTATGGTGCCGTCCCGACCATAACTGTGCTTGCTATTGCCTAAAACTCCTGCTGTAGCAGGCATGTGGCTGTGGTCGGGACAGCACCGCTGATCTATATACACAGACAAGGCAGTGACAGATTGCACAACGGCTGAACGGGTGCGCTGGAGAAAGTGAGTAGTAGAGGGTTACTATTTTTACAGCCACCCTCCACAGGTAAGGACAGTAGACCAGAAGTTACTTAGGCTCGGACAGGACCACCAGAGGTGGGTCATTGTGCCACTGCTAGAGCCACATCGCCAGCAGGCATCAGGGACCTTGGAATACCATGTGTGCAGCAGCGAGCGCACTCCATACCACATGGATAAGATCTTGTAGCTAGTCTCTTGATGATTGGTGGCAATCACAGATCTGTGAGAAAGGGAGAAGCATTTTCACCACTGAGTTGGTGAGAAGATCTTACGGCTCAGTTTACCAAGCCCTACAGTAGTGAGGAAGAGCTGTAGACTGTACAGTAACAAACAGCTTATAGATGAAAGATATAGCATAAGGTGTGGGAGTAGAGGCTAAGCATGCTTGCTTGAAGTCTCATAGGGTGAGTGATAGAAATGCTTGTGTTGGTTGTACCGGAGGAGATGTGTAGAGGTGAGTGTCTCATTAGTAATCAGGATCTGTAGGGGTTGAATAATGGAGCCCGCGAGCACCTGAGGGAATCTGAGTGGACTATTACGGGGTTGACGGGGAATAATTGAGTGGTAGCTTTTTATAATGTAGCCAGTTTTACTCAAATAGATTTTTATTGAGATTTACTCAAATATATACTAGTGCCAGATTTCTTAAGAATAAAAAATTCTGTACAAAAATATATTGATCCTATATTATTCCTATACATGAAGAGTTTTGGACGTTGAGCATTTCAAAATTATATCAGTGCCAATCAAACCATACAGGTGTAGATACAGGTAATACTAAAATATGCATGTGGATAATCGCAGGATTGCTGCTGAGTCATGCCGGCTTTCTGTGAGTAAGGCAAAAGTAGATGGGGTGTTGATCTATAGATTTATTACGATGTTGGGAAGAACTCAGTTCCTCACTATGGGCTAATTGGCATCAACCTTGATAGCAGTGGTTGGCTGGCCAGATCAGGTGACCCTGGGATAGACTAGCCGCTGCCCGCGCTGCTCGGATCATTCTCTGTCTGGATGCCGCTAGGGAGAGAGCTGCTGCTGGTCAGGGAAAGCGTTAGTGTGTTCTATTAGCTTACTGTTAGGCAGGAGTGATTCTACAACAACCCAACAGCCCTTCTTAGGGCTACAATAACGTTATACTTTTTTTTTTTATTTGCTTGTGGCTGGGCTTGCTGGCACTAGTAGTGCAGCTAGTACCATATTGTGAGGAATTAGCAGGGGGACTTGCTACCGTTGTGTTTAGCTCTTAGTGACACACATATCCACCTCAAACACAAAAGTGGGAAAATTTATTAGGGGTTTGATTTCAATTAGGCACAGTCTGCCAGTTTCTTTTTATTTTACGTTTATTTTTTTAATAACTCAGCGTCATCTCATCTTGCATAGTAGTGTGCTTTAATACTTGGCTAGAAAATAGCCATAGGAGATTGGGAAGAACTCAGTTCCTCACTATGGGCTAATTGGCATCAACCTTTTTGTTTTTGTGTTGCCTTCCTCTAGATCAACATTGTAGAATGATAGGTTGGACTTGATAGACTTGGATCTTTAGTCAACTTAATCTACTATAATACCAGGATGTAACCCGCTATGGTAAAAAAAAACAGAGAGTTTATTGCAGTAGTTATTTGACCACAAGTGATTTAGCATATGAAGGAAGTTTATTTTGCCTCCAGCAAAAGATGTTTCCCTTTGCTTTTACAATGGAAGATGCACACAGAAAAGAAAATAAATATGAAAACAGCAAAGACATGTCTATTACATTTTAACTGCATAACTTCTGCATATACATGATTTATCAGAAATACTATATTAAATTAAATTAAGAATGGCCGAGTTATTACATAGTTACATATTGTTACATAGACAGTACAGTTAAAGAAAGGCATATTCCCATCAAGTTAAAGAAGGTGAACAAGGGACAGGGTTGGAAGGGAGCACTATTCTATATTATTATATAACCATTAATGTTATTTTTCTGTAAAAAGGCATGTAATTACTTTTTGAAGCTCCCTGCAGTCTCTGCTGTTAGCAGCTCCTGAGGTGGGCTATTCTACAGTTCTTAACTTAAAAAAGTATTGGGTCCTCTGGAGATTGTAGTTTTTTTCCCATCAGATGGATTATTTATGGATAACAATCCTGTTTGAAATTTATTGGGAGCAAGTATATATGTATGTTAAATAATATATAATAAACATGGGTTATTGAACCATTCCACCATAAAATTCATGGTTGTGAGGTCATCCACTAGAATCCCTTGCCCTGGACATATAACTCCAGGATGTGTGGCTCAACAAATACATTCCTATCAAGCTCACTGAGATTACAATGGGATCACATTTCCTAATTATCACAGAGCAGTGTGGGGGATGTATCCCAACCAGCTGTCATGGCTTTGTCTCCTAGAAATTTTTCATACTTACAGCTAGACAACTGTAAATTGCTTATTTTTAATGTCAACACTGGCCTATCTATATGATGAGCCGAAGGTATTTTACAAATGTTTGTGTCAGCTCATCTGTTTGCTTTAGTACATCATCATAGTTATGGAAGGTGGGCAGAGGTAAATATATTTCTTAAAAAGACCTAATATAGAATGAATAAAATGAACTTGAAAGAGATATACATTCAAAAAAGTCACTGAACAGATCATACTGTTTCTCATTGTGGAGATGCAGTGAATGTAGCGATTGGGGAAAAAGTATGCAAATCAGCTTTCTCCAGAAACTTGAAAACACTATACTCCCAACCACAGGTGAAACTTAAAAAATTGGATGGAATCCCTTAGTCATGTTTTGTTTCAGGACTCTTTAATATTAAATATTGCAATGATCAATATTGTTGGGGAACACTCATCTACCCTGTTTCCCCAAAAATAAGACCATTTCTTATATTAATTTTTGCTCCTAAAAAACGCTATAGGATTTATTGGCAGGGGATTTTGATGAACAAAAATTCAGATTTAATGTTGAACATAAATTATGGTACATTTGCCGATCCTGGTATTTTAAGTCATATCATTATCTATTGGAACCTCATCATAGCTCACCAAAAACCTTAATTTCATGCTGAATTTCTTGTGACTCCATTTCTTTTAGAATCATTGGCCCCAATCTCTCATGTTTAATGACAGCACTTTCCATAAATTAGCTCTTATTGCATAGGAAGCTACTTGTAGAGCAGTCGTAATGCAACTGTCAATGATTTTATCCAATGAATTCTTCACCCATGTCACAAAATCTCTAAATGATCCACTTATACTAATGTATGGCGTGGAGGGAGCTGCAGCAATGGCTGCCGTTAGGTCTTATTTTCAGGGGAGGCCTTAGTTTTATAAGCTTGAAAAAAAATTGTGCTAGGTTTTATTTTTGTGGGGTGTCTTATTTTCAGGGAAACAGGGTAGGTGGTCCAGGTGGCTTCAATTGATTTAAAAGTAACATTTTATCAATCCCTTTTTTATCTGTTTGTTACTGGAGGTAATACATTGGTATTATACATTCACCGGCCACTTTATTAGGTACACCATGCTAGTAACGGGTTGGACCCCCTTTTGCCTTCAGAACTGCCTCAATTCTTCATGGCATAGATTCAACAAGGTGCTGGAAGCATTCCTCAGAGATTTTGGTCCATATTGACATGATGGCATCACACAGTTGCCGCAGATTTGTCGGCTGCACATCCATGATGCGAATCTCCCGTTCCACCACATCCCAAAGATGCTCTATTGGATTGAGATCTGGTGACTGTGGAGGCCATTTGAGTACAGTGAACTCATTGTCATGTTCAAGAAACCGGTCTGAGATGATTCCAGCTTTATGACATGGCGCATTATCCTGCTGAAAGTAGCCATCAGATGTTGGGTACATTGTGGTCATAAAGGGATGGACATGGTCAGCAACAATACTCAGGTAGGCTGTGGCATTGCAACGATGCTCAATTGGTACCAAGGGGCCCAAAGAGTGCCAAGAAAATATTCCCCACACCATGACACCACCACCACCAGCCTGAACCGTTGATACAAGGCAGGATGGATCCATGCTTTCATGTTGTTGACGCCAAATTCTGACCCTACCATCCGAATGTCGCAGCAGAAATCGAGACTCATCAGACCAGGCAACGTTTTTCCAATCTTCTACTGTCCAATTTCGATGAGCTTGTGCAAATTGTAGCCTCAGTTTCCTGTTCTTAGCTGAAAGGAGTGGCACCCGGTGTGGTCTTCTGCTGCTGTAGCCCATCTGCCTCAAAGTTCGACGTACTGTGCGTTCAGAGATGCTCTTCTGCCTACCTTGGTTGTAACGGGTGGCGATTTGAGTCACTGTTGCCTTTCTATCAGCTCGAACCAGTCTGCCCATTCTCCTCTGACCTCTGGCATCAACAAGGCATTTCCGCCCACAGAACTGCCGCTCACTGGATGTTTTTTCTTTTTCGGACCATTCTCTGTAAACCCTAGAGATGGTTGTGCGTGAAAATCCCAGTAGATCAGCAGTTTCTGAAATACTCAGACCAGCCCTTCTGGCACCAACAACCATGCCACGTTCAAAGGCACTCAAATCACCTTTCTTCCCCATACTGATGCTCGGTTTGAACTGCAGGAGATTGTCTTGACCATGTCTACATGCCTAAATGCACTGAGTTGCCGCCATGTGATTGGCTGATTAGAAATTAAGTGTTAACGAGCAGTTGGACAGGTGTACCTAATAAAGTGTGTGCCACTGTACAATAGTCACATGCTTCTTTTTATCCCTTCTTGAACTTATTTCTATTATGAGTGCAAACAAAAAACTGAAATCTGAATGCATCAGTGTTCAGCTTTCCGCTAAGAGATGGAAATAGTTTGTGCAAAGGAGATGCTGCCTATGAGATGGACAAATAAGGAGCAGTCTGTGTGGCTATGAAAATGGTGCATACATAGCAGTGTATGTGGCCAACATTACAACCTGGAAAGATGAGCAACCTACTGAACATCGGCTATGCAACAGAACCCCCTTTTCTGTTCCAGATAACCAGTAATAATAATACTAACCCAATCCTTGTACTGGTAACTTGCCTATTGTAACAAAAATAAAAACAAAGACTGTTCTACAATGTGCAATGGGAGAGATGTAACCAGCTGTCTGCACCAGAATTCTGGAGTAAAAAACTGTCTGAAATGCCTTGTGTCTAGCATAAAAAAGTGAAAATACAACACAGCGCAAGCAATGTAATGACTTAGTTAGGTTTGCTCGTATTGTACAGACAGGTATAACATCATACAAGGTTCAATTGCATGTGCTAACAAGGACAGAGTGACTTAGATCAAGGATAATGATAAGGTGCAGCAGATGACCCAATATCCAGGACTACAATGAGTGGTGGATCATTAATAGACTGATATTGCGCTGCTCAAGATTCACAACGTTTTATTTGTCAACAGATGGCGCTTTTCGGGGGCATACTGCTCCCTTCATCAGGTACCAGAAACAAGTGTCCATAATATTATATTAACATGATTTTATCATTTATGATTTGTAAAGCGCTAGGGCATTTGATGGCGATATATAAATCAAGATTATTATTATTATATTATGTTAATATCATACTATAGATACTCGGTCCTGATGAAGGGAGCAGTAAGCGCCCGAAACGCGTCGTCCATCAATGCACCTTGTTGACAAATAAAACATTGAAAATCTCTTGCAGCACAGTATCAGCCTATTTTTTTCCTTCCTTTTCTCATGAAATGCCTTGTGCCACATACATTAAGATTTTTAGACTATTCTTAGACAATTTTCCGAGTTGTACAGAAAAGGTGCGTGGCCTCAGAGGGAAAAAGTCTGTGTGCAAAAACATTAAGTCAGAGCGCAAAGAAATTCATTCATTGAGGTGCAGCAAACAAGACCAGATAATAGGAGGAGCAAAATTCGAGTCTTATGCTGCACCAGATTAATCATCCAGCATCAGACACAGCTATTAATCTGGCACAGCAGAGAACTGTCTTGTTCTACTCTGCACTGGCCTAAAAACTGATACATTAATATATTTCCTGCTATATATCCTTCTTTATTTACCTATTACCTATTTACTACCTTTACCAATGAAGTCAAAGCAGCAGCTCCCTAATCTCCTTCCCAACTAGCTACGAAGGCTTTGAGAGAACATTGGGTAAGGTGTGGGTGAATACGAAATAAGATACTGATGTCCCATTTTGGGCTGAGGAAATATTTTTATGCAGTTGGGCTGGGGCATATGCACTATGAAGGGCACATAATACAACTACTGTGGGATCATTGGAGAGATGGGGTCTGATTCCAAATGGTGTCTACTTTGTTTGGCTACTTGGTGGATAGTTCAGATTTTCCCCAAATTTTTCAAAGGGGCACATATACTTCTGTTCTGAGTGACAGAACTTGGGCATATTACGGGGAGCCTATTTTCATGTTTAATGTGGTCCCCTTATTTTCTGTTTATACCACTGTACCTGAGATTTATACTTTTAAGCATGGTGGGATCTGTGTCATATAGAGGTAATTCTGCCACTTTCCCCATATCACTATATGATTATTCTACAAAGTTACAGCTGTAGCCTAATAATTAGTAACATACATGCAATTGCTTTGCTTAAAACATTATGGTCCAAGAGCGTGTGAACCACTCAAACGATTGAGGTTACAATTTTTTTGCGTGCTATTTGTGCTTCAGTTTTATTTGCTGTATTTAATACTATAGATAAATGGCTCCATTTTAGATGCTCTTGACCGCAACAGTTCTCCGGTCATGCATTAAGGTTATCAATACTGCTTTGTGCTTTATTGTGTTTATGCTGTTTGTGGTGAGTTTTGCATGTGTGAGTGTGACAGAATAACCATCACCTGTACGTTGAGTGTTCATGTAAATCAGAACTCCAAAACACTGAGGCCTTTGTGGAGAAATGATATCTTATTACAGATTGTATATATCATGCTGGTTATTTAACACATTATTCTTTTATTATGTTACTGAATGACTTTCAAAAACTATTACTTGTAAATTATCGTGGTAGACCCGTTTCAAATGAAGTCTTCCCAAGAACAGCAACAGCAACTATTAATGATCCAAAATGTGGCTTTTTTTATTTACAGTGGGAATATTGTAGGTATCCAGCTGAATTCAACCTGTGCATTGCATGTAACTTTGCACTTTGGGTTGAAATTCTAGCATTTAGATATATCTATGTTACTATACAATACTGTAAAGCCACTGCTAGTGTTCCCTGTATGCAACCAGCCTGTAGTATGGTGGGCATACGTTGGAGCAGGGGAGAGGAGGAGGAGGTGAGCGCCGCTCAACACTGCCCCTCTCTATATAGAAACATGGGGCACAAGATGTCCTATCTTGCTCCCGGCTACGGAACGGTACGGTGCGACATGTGGGCGGCACCATACCACTCCCGTACGGCACCGTGCGCCCATTGCCATCTATAGGGGACCTATATTCTTATTTGAACCATCAGTCTCATATACAGTAAGAAATAGCTGGTCATATATATCTCATACATATCCATTATTCCCTTTAGATGCATTCCTGTTATTCTAATTCAGTTTTGGGATTGTTATAGTATAGTACAAAAACTCATTGTGAATTTTCTTGTGTCCTATGTAAATGTTTTATTTAAATTGAAGATAACTGATAACATTAAGAAAACAAGGGATATTGATGCAATGTATAGCATAATTTCTTGTGTGTTCTGTGTGTATACCATCATAAAATGGAAGCTGAGTTGTTTAAAGGTACTTTTGTATTGTTATTTTTAAATAAAATATATTATTGTATGGTCTTTTTGTGTTTTCTTCCTTTTTTGTTTACATTATTGTGGTTCCTGTACATTGAGAGCATGTATATTTATTTACTTCCTCAGTGTTAGGGAAACAAGTATGCCTTTCAAATATGGTTTCCAAATGGGGGTCAATCTAAATCCTTGTACCAGGATATATTTAGTAACGTCCCTAATCCCTGCATTTAGCACCCTGCACTAAGTTTCTAATTTATGAAGGATCCTAGTACTCGGCTATTGCTACCCACATACATGGCCCATGCTCTCAATTCCTGGTGTCCATACAGAGGAGCCCCACACTATAATACTGCGGGCCACTTACATGACACTGACATGTAATTGGAGCACAAACAGTCCCTAAGTACCAGTTCCATACCAGCAGCATGTCCTAGCAGTGAGACCTGTCAATCAGGAACAAAGAGGCAGGGCAATGCAGTGATATATCTGTATATAAGTTAACATACAGATTTTTTTTTTTACATTGAAGCCATGGAAAGGAACCATCTAGGGATATGAGCAATGCTTTCTAATCATGGTTTTTAATTACTGTAAGTATTTATTTTGTGTGGCACGTCAGGTTCTCTTATACTAAAAAATGTTCAAATTGATCGATTAATCAGGCTGGGGAAGAAGATGATGGACAGGCTGTTTAAACCCGAGGTAACTTCCTGACCCGTGCCGTAATATTACATCCTGCTTCTCGTACCAGCTCCCAGATGGAGCTGATGCCAGGAGCTACAGGTGTCAGCTGTATATTATCGGAGACTCTTCCAACAAATGCGTGTTAACACCTTGCAACCACGAGTTAAACATGACCATGGAGTGGAAGGGGAACGTGGATTGGGACTCCCCCTTCTCCTCCACCCCGGGGGCCTTCCGGGGGGGGGGGGTCCAATCCTCCTATGGCAGCCCTGGGGTCTGACAAGTGCTATCTCCCTGCGCAATCTTCTCTTTAGTCAGGCCCTGTCAGACAGGACTCGTGTCTGACAGGGCTGACATCAATATCCCTGCAATGGACAGCACAGGGACATAGAAGGTGAGCATACTGTGTATAAGCCGAGTAGGGGTCATCTGTAAATCGGGTGTTCTTGAGTAGGGGACCGCCTGTATATATTATTTTAATATCATGTTTGTTTACCATATAGGAGATCTGTACATGTCCTTCCATACTCATTGTGTAACAATCATAAACTGATCTCTACTAAATGCCAAGCAAAGTGTGCAAAAAACGATGTTTATTTTACATTTTGGTACAATGGCTCAGAAAGATTAGAAATTGAGTGCAAAATCAGATAATGTTTCAACCACCACATCAGAAAAGATCAGATGAGATCTAACATTTTCCCATGTAACGTCATGGCTTTTTCAACTTTATTTTCCCTGTTATTCCATGACGTGCCAGTTATTTATTCCCAGCTGCTGACGAACAACATCCAGAAATCACACATTGATCTAAAAACAGATAAAGTACCACAGAGCACTAGCTTCCCATTTCTAGGATCAATTAAAAACATGGATGCTATAAACATTAAAAGAAACGTGATAAACACAATTTTTGGACTCTAGCCATACCCAAAACTGTCCTGTTTAGAGATCCAGCTAGATGAAACATACAAGGGATATTATGCAACTTTGCTGGCAGCCATCAGCCACTCACACTCCCACTGCATCTGTACATGCCTCATGCTCTAGGTCATTATAGGGTTCCTAAGCAACAGCACAGAACATTGGACGAATCTGGAAACAATCAGATAATGTTGTGATTGTGAGGAATATCCCAATGAAGCACCTTTAATAAATAATCAGATTTTCTTACCCTACTTCAGATGATTTTTTTATGGTTTAGGTAGCATCTATAATTCAAATATTCATCTTACAAATATTCATAGATGATAGTGATAGGTTGTATTTTCGTAGTAACAGTGGGGCGCAGCTCCCTTTATTACAGAAGGGCCTCTTTTCCACCATTTCCCCAGTATTCATTGTAGGACTTCTCACAAGAGCTGGTTGAAGACCTGAAGTCCATGAATACGGTCTAAAGGAAAAACAGCCTTTGCTGTTAAGTTGTTACAGGGCTACTCATTAACCCCTACGGGACTCAGCATCTTTTGGCCTAAAGGACGCGGATCAACAAGGCATTTCCGCCCACAGAACTGCCGCTCACTGGATGTTTTTTCTTTTTCGGACCATTCTCTGTAAACCCTAGAGATGGTTGTGCGTGAAAATCCCAGTAGATCAGCAGTTTCTGAAATACTCAGACCAGCCCTTCTGGCACCAACAACCATGCCATGTTCAAAGGCACTCAAATCACCTTTGAACTGCAGGAGATTGTCTTGACCATGTCTACATGCCTAAATGCACTGAGTTGCCGCCATGTGATTGGCTGATTAGAAATTAAGTGTTAACGAGCGGTTGGACAAGGGTACCTAATAAAGTGGCCGGTGAGTGTATGTCATTCATTGCAATGGAGAGTATTCACTTGAAAGGGATTTCATTTGATGATAAATGCATCTATTTATGTTTTATGCATCTGTTTTTGTTATCTATTTAGCCTATACAAAGCTGATAATTCATGGTCAGGTTCAAAGTGTGTCTTACATCCATTGGGGGAAATTTATCATAAGTGTCTGAGAGCAGAATTGTTCTAGTTGCCCATGATAACCATGAACAACTAGGAAAGTTTTACCTCAGACAATTCTGATATCTTTATTTTCTTTATAATGAAGATGATTTTATTCCATCTGTGACCTTATGAGCCCAATAACAATTTACCTGAGAGTAACAACAGAGTAACAGAGAATTTTTGTGAGTAAAACTGCTATTAGTCACAACATAATACAGCTACTGGGCTGCGGAGGTAGGGGAGGTTTCAGCTGGTTTCCATAAAGCAGCAGCTCTGAGTGCTGTCACTATGGTCTTTTCACAATAGATGGAAAAACTCATGAGGTAGGTTCCAACTGGTGGCATACTTGTATTACCCAGATGTCACATCCCAAAGGCGTCACAGAAATAACCAGAATTAATAATTATACTGCCACTTGTCATGCACCAAGGGGATGTAATACAATAAATCATTTGAAAAAAGGCAGTATTGTGAGGCCAGCATTCACAATCTCTGCCAGTCCTACAGTATCATGAGAAACACAATACCGTGCATGGACATAGATCATTCTTTCACTAGAATTGAAATTATGAGCAAAGTTCTTAATAAATCATTTGAAAAAAGGCAGTATTGTGAGGCCAGCATTCACAAACTCTGCCAGTCCTACAGTATCATGAGAAACACAATACCTTGCATGAACATAGATCATTCTTTCACTAGAATTGAAATTATGAGCAAAGTTCTTATACTCAAGATGAAGGTTTAGGTTACCAATAAAAGAAGATCATCTACCACTGTTTTCTTGTAGAGGTTTTAGAGTGAATACATTAAGACTGCCTTCTATAAGTCTGGGTCTCTTTTGTCGTACATACTGCCTCACTATTCTCTTCAGGCGCACAGTCTTACTTCTTTCCCAAATTTTTCCCTTTGCATGCATCACACGTTTTCCTTGTGGACTGCACACCATCAAATAATCAATCCCCACATTAGACTCGATGTTCACCGTGACTGAGCCCGTTGATACGTACCTTGTCGTGGTTCAATAAAACCGTGACCTGAAGGAGTCAGCTTGTCTGGCCGTATCCTGCTGAAGTGCAAGTCATTAGCGGGTACTTGTGACCAGTATAGTCCAACAATGTCAGTAGGCTTCGGCGGTTGGCAACGATGCTCAATTGGTACCAGGCCCAAAGGGCCAAAATATCCCCACCCATGACCACCACCACCAGCCGGAACTGTTGATACCAGACTTGGATCCGCTTTCTTGTTGTTGACAGCAAATTCTGACCCGACCACACGAATGTCGCAGCAAAGAATCGAGACCATCGACCAGCCAACATTTTTTCCAATCTTCTATCTATCTCTGTCCGTCGATGACTTGCGACAATTGGGCCTCAGTTTCGCTGTTCTTAGCTGAAAGGAGTGGCACCCGTGTGGGCTGTCTGCGTTGTAGCCCATCTGCCTCAATTCGACGTACTGTGCGTCAAAGATGCTCTTCTTGCCTACCTGGTTGTAACGGGTGGCGATTTGGGTTTACTGTTGCCTCATCCCGCGAACCAGTCTGCCCATCTCCTCTGACCTCTGGAATCAACAGCATTCCCGCCACAACAGCGCCGCTCCTTGGAGGTTTTTCTTTTCGTACATGCTCTGTAAACTTAGAGATGATTGTGCGGTGAAAATCCCAGTAGATCCCAGTTTTCGGAAATACTCAGACCAGCCCTTCTGGACACCAACACCATCATGTTCAAAGGCACTCAATCACCACCTTGAATGCAGGAGATTTTCTTGACCATGTCCTCATGCCAATGCACTGGATTGCCGCCATGTGATGGCTGATAGAAATTAAGTGTTACGAGCGGTTGGACAAGGTACCTAATAAGTGGCCGGTGAGTGATGTCATTCATTGCAATGGAGAGTATTCACTTGAAAGGGATTTCATTTGTGATAAATGCATCTATTTATGTTTATGCACTGTTTTTTGTTTTCTAATTAGCCTATACAAAGCTGATAATTCATGGTCAGTTCAAAGTGTGTCTACATCCATGGGGAGAATTTATCATAAGTGTCTGGAGAGCAGAATTGTTCTAGTTGCCCATGATAACCATGAACAACTAGGAAAGTTTTTACCTCAGACATTCTGATATCTTATTTCTTTATAATAGATGATTTTTTCCATCTGTTACCTTATGAGCCCAATAACAATTTACCTGAAGTAACAACAAGTAACAGAGAATTTTTGTGAGTAAAACTGCTATTAGTCACAACATAATACAGCTACTGGGCTGCGAGGTAGGGAGGTTTCAGCTGTTGCGATAAAGCAGCAGCTCTGAGTGCTGTCACTATGGTCTTTTCACAAAGATGGAAAAACTCATGAGGTGGTTCCAACTGGTGGCATACTTGTATTACCCAGATGTCACATCCCAAAGGCGTCACAGAATAACCAGAATTATAATTATACTGCCACTTTCATGCACCAAGGGGATGTAATACAATAAATCATTTGAAAAAGGCAGTATTGTGAGGCCAGCATCACAATCCTCTGCCAGTCTACCAGTATCATGAGAAACACAATACCGTGCATGACATATCCTTCTTTCACTAGAATTGAAATTATGAGCAAAGTTCTTATACTCCAGATGAAGGTTTAGGTTACCAATAAAAGCAGATCATATACCACTGTTTTCTTGTAGAGGTTTTAGAGTGAATACATTAAGACTGATCATACTAATGGAGTTAAGGCCAAGAATGTGCTCCACTGCTCTCCAGGGACTGACCCATACATAGTCAGTATTAGGCTACAGTAAATATAAGTAACATTACACCAAGAGTCATATTATACCCTAATATGCATCTGCTTGTGAAAAATGAGTTATGACATATTAATAAGACAAGCAATTGATGGTACAACTGCTTTCATTTCAGTAAAAAATTAAAATACTTTATTAAAATGACATTCTATTATTTAAAACTTTAAAATACTATAGGGCCAAAAAGATTCATCAGTCTGTCAGAATCCACATGCTACATGGCTTAAAGGGGTTTTACAGGATTAGAAAAACATGACCGTTTTCTAAAAGAAATAGCACCATCAAATTCAGCAAAGTGGCTCATGCTATTGTACTTTTTTTGGTGCACGACCACACATTTGAGGTCATTATTTTCCCCACTCGCGAAGCAGAAAAAGTATCACATAATAAATGTGATGTACAGCATGTAGACAGTTTTTGGTTCAAATTGGGTCAAGATTCTGGAGCACTTAGCCGAGTAAATGCCCCTCTTTTAATTTCTAAAGAGCAGCATGTGTGATGTGAAGTAAAATACAGTATGATGATTTATTACTTGGATATTTAAAATGATAACAAAGACTATCTTTGAATAAAGTACATGTTTATTTGTGGTCTCAAGCTTCTTGGGTTTCTGATTGGTCTCTAAGTTTTTGTCACTCTCAACACACAGAAATAGGAAAGCTCAATAATGAGGACAGTGATTGGATGAGAGGAAATATCTTGTGTATCAAAAGGGACAAGAAAGTAGAAACCAGAGGTGGACCTAGGCCGTATCAGCATGGGAATGACAAGGGATCCGTGGGCATTGCTATTTTTTATTATTTCTTAACCCATTCTGAACCATTTTTATAAGTTTGCAAAGGAAAAGCTCTTTAAAACAATTATACAACATGTTATTGGAAGAATTCTGAAAAAATATGTTCTTTGATTCTTCTCAAGATCAGAAGAAAAAGTCAGTGCTACAGTTACTATGAGACCACACAGAATACGCTCTGTGGTATTGGTATTGATATTGTCACAGTTATTCACTTTAATATGAGTAGAGGTAATGAAATGTATGAGCATATAAAAAATGGTGTTTACTTACCTTGGATTTTCTTGTTTATTAACAGCTGTAGTGAGCCCGCACGGAGTGATTAGTTGAAAGGACATGTCAAAAAGGCAACATGAAAATGAATTAATTCCAGTGCCTCCTTTTGATAAAAAAATACTTTTCATTTAAAAACCATTAAAATAGCAGGGGTACATCAGCCAGGAAGTTTCAGGTCAGAAGCAAGGCTACCTGCAGAAGGCGTTATTTCTTGTCTTAACCTTCCCGTCTGATGTACCCCAGCTATTTTTAATGGTTTTTGAATGCAAAGTATTTTTTATCAAAGAAGAAGCACTGGAATTTCTTTCATTTCATTATGCAACTCCATGGAATGAGATATGAGTAAGTTGTGTGTGGTTTAAAAATAGACTTCATATCAGCAATAAATAGAATAGAGAAACCCAATACTTACATTGATCCCTGGAGATAAACTGAGGTACATTGTTCAGTTGAGGTGTGCTGGGATTTGGGGTTCCGACAAGTTTGCTTTTGGCCATTTTTGTGTTTGCTTTTGCAAACTCCAACCGTAACGTCTGAGGAATTTCTGGATCAAAGCGTATTCCCTGAAACCATTAAATGAGAAACATTTATTCAATAGACTAAGAATAATTCCGAAAATCTATGTAGTAAAAGGCTTATAAATTTATAAACGGCATATAGAAGGAGTTGTGATAAACTGTGATTCACAACATCCAGAAAGATATCAGCCTGTAGCAGTCTGTTGAGGATGTATATATTGGCCTTAAAAGCTTCCAAAAAGTACCCATATTTTGTAAAAGGTTTGAGAAAGTTGGGGTTTTTTTGGTGGCACAATTAAATGCCTCAATGGATTTTATGAAGATAAAAACACATTTGAACATCATAATAATTCTAGTGCAGTTTTTCATCTGGTAAGGACAGAAAAGTAAATGTAAAAATGTTGTCACAGCACTGAAAGCCAACCTACAGCGGGGTCTCCCGCGCTCCACAGCTCCCCAAGCGCCACAACGGTCATAGAACCGTATTCACACCACCACAAGCCCAGCAATCCGTGCCTGAAGAAGGTCTGATGTTATAAGACCGAAACGTTGCATTAATTTTGGATTGCCGATTCACTATAATAAAATATGCAAATCAAGTATCACAGGAGTGCCAAGTTTTTTTCATGGTTTATACTACTAGACTTCTCCTATGGGATTTAACACCTTATGGGCCCCATAATCCTCTTGGGCCCGGTTGAGACAGCTCCCTATGCCAAGTTACACCCTTGTATATGTTACTATCATTGAGCCCTGACAACATTGTGTTTTTTATTAATTTACAGTGAAATGACTGTTTATATTGAACTGATACCACTGTGATTACTATCCATGTATTGTGACATTTCTCCTGTCCTTTGATACCACTCTGTTTCTCATATATTTATTTATATTATCCTTGTACTGTGACATTAATGTGTGCATTATCCACCTTCTATTTGCATTACAAAGACCTGCTGCTTTGTAGGGTCATAGCAGAGTAGAACCCGATTCCAAGTTTATCTAAGGAGACCTATTGTTACTTGCTATTCCCTGTTTCTAAAAAAATATGTTTAAATACCCTTATTTAAATTGTTTGTATGGAAAAGCAGCTCATGGCTCTTTAAAGGGATTGTGTCACTATCAATGGACCTCTGTCATTAAGAGTATAGCATTTTGAAAATGTCATTACCAATTTTGCCTAGTTCCCTAATAGCTTTATTACTGAAAATATGTATGCCTCAATAGCCGGGAATACAGTGTATGAAAACATACTGCTGCATATGCTTTTCAGAACTCCCAAGGATTCATAGTTCTAGCTAATGTGTGAGCCCGACCTACTTACAGGGCTGCTAAGCAGGATGTAGCCATAGACAACTGTAATATGAAACTGACAAGGTATTTGGGAAACTAACAAGTCAATATATTGAAAATGAGGCAAAATTGGCAATAGGTGTATATTACAAACATGTTTCAAATGTTATGCTCTAATGACATAAGGAAATTGTCAAAGTTATTATGCCACAGAAATATTTTTTTCTTCATAAGAAAGCAAAAAAACCTTATTCTTATTTCACTAATAAAATCCGCTTCATGGAAACCGGTTTTAACGCATTAAGTACTGCTAAACTATTTTGGATTTTTGGTAGACAATTTGCTGATACTGATAATATATGTATTGGGTTAGTTATTCATATATTTGTGTATGACTGATGTACAGACTCATGTACATTGGTTGCAACATATAAGCAACACTGTTTTCTTATGGTCTTTTAACATCTGACAATTAACAACCATTGAAATAAGTAGTTTCCCGAGTCCTGCAGGATGTGTGGGAACAACTTAATGAAACCAGTAACAAGGAAATTGTGCAATGGCTATAAAAGCCTCAGGCATTACCATTAAAGCCCTTATAAGGGAAGATTTAAAGACAAATTCCCATTACAGAAATACTATATAAGTACTGTCAAAAAGCAAATTGTTCCCATATTAGCTCACAATGCAATCTCAGTTTATCACATAATCGCTACAGCTTTTTCAGAGTAAACTTGTTAGGTAATTTCTGCTGTCCCGAGAGCAGGATAAGATGGAGGGAGAGAAGCGGAGTTGTGAGAGTGATATACAAATGCTTTTCAATGAATTAGATTACAGAAATTGTTTTTCCAGTTATTCAATTCAAAAAGTGAAACTCATATCTTATACAGTCACGACAAACAAAGTGAACTTTTTCAAGTGTTTATTTATGTTAATCACTAGAAAACCAATAGGCATTATCTCAGAAAATTTGAATATTAAGATCACATGTATAAAACTTTTGAACACAGAAATGTTAGCCAAATGAAAAGTATGTATAGTAAATGCACTCAATACTTGGTGTCTCCATGAATAACTGCATCAATGTAGTGCAGCATGGAGGCGATCAGCTGCTGGCACTGCAGAGGTGTTATGGAAGTTGTTGTTTTAATAGCAGCCTCAGGCGTATCTGCACTGTTGGGTTTGGGGTATTTCATCTTCCTTCTGACAATACCCCATAAGTTCTTTATGGAGTTAAGGTCAGGCGAGTTTGCTGACCAATCAAGCACAGTGATACTCTCCAAAAAGCTTATCGGCAGAGGGAAGCATGAAGTGCTCTAAAATTCCCTGATGTGCTGACTTTGACCTTCATAAAATACAGTGAACTTACACCAGCAGATGATTGGGCTCCCCAAACCATCATTATAATAATAATTCCTTTATTTATATAGCGCACACAGATTAGGCAGTGCTGCCAAATCAGTCCCTGTCCCCAATGTGGCTCACAATGTAATCAACCTGTGCTAACATTTCTCATTGGAGAAACAGTGAGTCCTGCTAGCCTTGTTCCAAAATGTTGGTGGATAGCTCTTATAACTATGCATACAGAATAAGCTGTCAAATATCCTGTTTGGGCGACATGAGCTGGACTCTCATTGTTTTCTAGGTGTCCTGTAAGGATTTTCTTTTCTTTTTACGTCCAAAGGTGTGTGGGGTAGCAAATTAGTAAAAGGGTAGCAAGGCAGAGAAGGCATTGTAAATTTCCCCACTAGTTTTAAAAGAAATGTATGATGTTGTTATGTTGTAGATGGGAACAAAGGTACTTGGAGAAAACTATATTAGGTTGAAAGTGCAGAATGCTAGGACTAGATAGAAGTACATGCCCTTAGTGCCAACTATGAGCTAACATATTTCCTTTGACTAAACCATTGTACTTTTTTAATACAATGTTTGAAGGAGACTGCTATAATTTAATTCAACCAGACTTGCAGGCTCTTCCAGATATTTACAAGATCACCCTCCAAGAAGATAAGCCAAAAATGTATATGTTATACCAGCTTTCTTTTTTTTTTCATTCACAAACTATGGTATGTGCATAGGGTCATACAGGACTGTGCACAAATACATCGGGTCCCATTTTAAAAAGTTAGAAGATGAATGCCCCTCATACACCATGACACCTCTATCTCAGCTCAAGGATGTTTGAAAAGTTTTACTCTCTGTTATAGTTGAAATCCAAAAATGTATTACACAATGCTAAAGATTAACATATGAGTTGACTATGAGACAAAAAATACCCCTCTGGCATGCTTTTGACAACAGAGTTATTCATGGCTGAAGAACACTATCATGCCTAACAAACTCATACATTGACAAATCAGTCTTTTTTCATACAATTACAAGAAGCAAGACAATACTGAAGAGTATTATGTTTTGTTTTATTCCTTTTCCTTTTAAACCATACACAGGCCTATTGTTTCTGCATTTCAAAACCTAAGGAGATGAAGTCTGACTGCATAACCTGTAGATTCATGCCATTCCAGCCCATAGCTATCAATCAGGTCGCTATTATAAGAAATGTATAAAAGGTTGCTGATGGGTTGCTGTAGGCAATAAGGCTAGTTTTCTGTTATTGATTAAAATGCCTATGCCTGCTTCCAGTTTTATAAAGCAGTACTATTGTGTAAAGTTAAAGGAACGGCATATTGTACTCATTTTCCTTAGGAAGGTCCAAATAACTTAACTTGAACGTTTAATATATGTATGTATTTAGGGACAGGAGACATTGGATGACTACCTGGATAAACTACTTGGACCACTGGTTGTGCACTGAAGTAATAAAAAGCAGAAGGGAATATGATCCATAAACCTGGGGATATCAGAACAACGCACAGACAGATGGCAGCCTCAGAGCAGTCCGTGAAGGGGGCTGTTGTGGAGAATTAGAGCATTATTGCGCTAACATCTTTAAAAGCTCAAGTCAAATGATCTCACTTGTTTGGCAAAGTTCACCATAGCTATCAGGCTCCAAGGCAAGAGTAACATTCTTTCTATCATCTTTAAACAGCACAGCACCATATTTGGAGGGCTGTATCCTACTTCAGTCTGTTCTATCCTCTGGCACTGTAACAGAATAGTATTTCAAAATAGGTCTACAGCAGAAGGCTATATAGCGTTCAGCAGAAAGTTAAAATTGATGTGATTACTTTCTGGGCATTGTGACTCCATCCAAAATGTTACCATGATAAGATTTAGAGTAAACTGGCAGTCTATTCCTAGTTTATATCTCAGGAACTGCCTTGATCTGGCAAGACATAAAGTGCACATCACAAAGAAATCCTTGATGTTTGTCCTGTGGTTTAAATCTTATCTTTTTCCTTATAGGCCAGTTAAATGCTTGCTCTGCACAGTCAATTTGTATCACAAAGTAAAACAGGCATAAAGACAGCTTAACTTAGAGAAAGAAAGGCTCTGATGACAGCTATTTCCTGAGAGTTGAATAAAATAACTTTTCTACAGAGAAAAGGGTAGTGAAAACTGTAGGGTGGCAGAACAGCACAATATAATGATCTTACCCACCCGAATCGCCCACCAGGAAAATCAATTACATCTGTTTCTTTGGGACCCTGGTGCGATTGATAGGCAGAGCAGTGCCGTACAGATCCTTATGTCTGTGCTGCTCTGTACACCTGCATCCTTGCACAAAGGACAGAAACACCGGGACCAAAGGATGGGGATGGAAGCATGGCACGGGATCTCTACTGGAGGTAAGTAACTGCTTATTATTTTTATTTCTAGTCACATAATATAGAAAACAGAATAAACTTGGGGGCGGTATATAATATAGTTGGGGGAGGCTACATAAAATATAACTGAATCGGCTGTACAGAACTAGCTTTGGAGGGGGAGGTGTATATAGAGGCTGGATAAGTAAATGGGAGAGGGCTTTATATAGAGTACTGTATGTAATTAAACTGGTTGGAGGCTATATATGAGGAGCAGGATTTTAATAAAACTGGGCGGGACTGTTTATGGGTGACTTTAATCTGGGGAAGTTGGGTAAATCTGAACATAGATGGCTGTTTATAATTATAAATATAAACAGTGTGGGCACTATAGAGAATGGGTTACAGATTTATGTACAGAAAAAAATAGTTGCAGTATACTATTTATTAAAAAATCTTATCAAATCCATACCATAGCAGACATACAATAGATTTTTCTTTAAAAAAAAAATGTTTTTTTACAAATAAACTGAATCAATAAATAATACACCTTATTTAACCACTGTGTTATATTCTAATAGATATGTTACATACAAGTCAATGAACCTTAATCCATCACTATGTTGTGTTCTAATGGATTCCAATGAATTTCAGACAGCTAAAAATTCATATACAACTTAAAAGGACAAATAGTTTGTGATTGTATTAGTAGTCATATGGTTGAAGCCGACTGCTGTGACTGGAAACTATTGGTATACAATTGTATAGTTGTTTGCAACCATATCTGCTAAATGTGTTTCAAACCTTTGGTGTTAAGGGTGTGTTTGAGCACATGAGACAGTGGGTTAAAACTGAGAAGTGCCACTAGTTACATACTGTTTATAATTACACATGGGGGAAGAGGACTATGGGGGGGGGGGGGTTTTTTTTTGAAATACTGTATATAATTAAACAGGGGGATTCTGTAAATAGGGGTCTGTACATATTTAAACTTGTGGGGGGATAAGTACTGTATATAGGGGCCGGATTTTAATTAACTATGGGTTTTAGATATAATTTAATTGGGGTGGGTGGGCTATATATTGATAACTATTAAAAAAATTACAGGGCAGTTGAATACAAATTAGTAAATTAGAGTGGGTTGTATATATAAAAATTAGGATGGTTCTGTATATTATTTAGTAAGGTGTGGCCTAAAATAATTAAAAGACAGAATATATTATTGAGGCTGTGTTGATGCATTCACTTTGTGTTTTCGAAATGCATTATAAATGCATCAGGAAAACTAATCACC
>WNYA01001886.1:0-48301 GCA_019512145.1 Engystomops pustulosus | reverse complement strand
CTCTAGGGGGATGTGTATACACTAGGGGGCTGCTGTCTACTACCGGGGGTTGCTGCTACTACTAGGGGGCTGCGTATACTAATAGGGGGCTGCGGTATACACTAGGGGGCGCTGTATACTTATAGGGTTGCTGTAAATACTAATGGGCTTGCGTCACTACTGGGGGCAGTGCTGGATACTAATAGGGGCTCTGCTGGTCTATAGGGGGCTTGCTGTAAACTACTGGGAGCAGTGCTGTATAATACTGGGCAAGTGCGTATTACTACTGGGGGCAGTGCTGTTGTTACAAAAAAATAGGGGCTGCTGTATACTATAGGGGCTCTGTATACTACTAGGGCTGCTGTATAATATAGGGGCTGCTGGATACGACTAGGGGCTGCTGTATATACTAGGGGCTTGCTTGTATACTACTAGGGGGCTGGCGTTACTACTAGGGTGATGGCTACTGATATACTACTGGGTGGCGGTATACTCTAGGGGCTTTGTATACTAATAGGGGCTGCTGTGGTTATACTCTAGGGCTTGAGTTGTATACTGACTAGGGCTTGATGTATAACTAGGGCTGCGGTATACTATAGGGGGCGGCTGTATACTATAGGGGGATGCTTCCTGTGTATACTACTAGGCGGCTTGCTATATACACTAGGGTATGGATGATAAGATACTAGGGTCTGGCTGTATACTTACTAGGGGCAGTGAGGGATGTATACTAATAGGGGGCTGGCGAGATACTACTAGGGGGCTTGCTGTATACTACTAGGGGGGACTGTTTATATACTAGGGGCTGATGTATACTACATAGGGGGCTGGCCTGTATACTACTAGGGGGCTGGCTGTATAACTACTAGGGGCGGCGTATATACTAGGTGGGGCGGTAACTACTAGGGGGCTGGCTGTATACTAATTAGGGGCTTGGCGATATACTACTAGGGCTGGCTATTATATCGGGGGGCTATATTACTACTAGGGTGGCTAATCTACTACTAGGGGCTGGATATCTACTACGTAGGGGGTGCTTGTTATACTACTAGGGGGCTTGCTGTATATACAGGGGGCTTGCTGTATACTACTAGGGGGCTTGCGGTATACTACTAGGGGGCTTGCTGTATAATACTAGGGGTTGTGTAATACTAGGGGGCTTGCTGTATACTCTAGGGGGCTTGCGTATATACTAGGGGCTGCTGTATAATTACATAGGGGCTTGCTGTATACACTAGGGATGCTAAATAATAATGGCGGGCTGGCAGGCTGATGACTATTGGGGTCTGACAGGCTGGTATAATTGGGTCTGACAGGCTGTTATACTATTGGGGTCTGACCGGCGTATACGATTGGGGTCTGACAGGGCTGTATACTATTGGGGTCTGAAGGCTGTTACTATTGGGGTCTGGCAGGCTGTATACTATTGGGGTTCTGGGCAGGCTGTATACTCTTGGGGCTGGAAGGCTGTATCCTATTGGGGCTGGCAGGCTGTATAATATTGTGGGCTGCAGGCTGTTATCTATTGGGGGCTGGCAGGCTGTATAATATGGGGGGGATGGCAGGTGGATACTATTGGGGCCTGCAGGCTGATACTATTGGGGCCTGGCAGGCAGGCTGTCTGATTGGGGGGGGGTTGACCAATGCATTTCCCACCTCGGCTTATATAGAGTCAGTAGTTTTGTCCCAGTTTGGTATGGGTAAAATTAGGGGCCGCGGCTATACTCGGGTCGGCTTATACGCGCTTATCGCTTGTTTTGTAATTATACTTTTTGCTCCCTGAGCCCAGTGCATAACTTTACATTCACATAACCCTCACAACCATTTCTCTGCCCACTACTCAAGCGTACAATCCTCTGTAATTCTAAACATCGACCTCAGTCTTATAACTTGCACACAGCTTAATATCATCTCCATATATTGCGACTGACTGTGTAAACCCACTACAAGGAGTAATAATAAAAATATTATTAAAAAGTGGCCCAAGACTGACCCCTGTGGCCACTCCACTGGGCACGCAACCAATCTGAGAATGTGCCGTTAAGGGACGCCCCCTCGTTTCTTTAAAGAGTACCTGTGAAGTTGACAAAAGTGTTGGTACCGCAGGAGCGGGAGAGGCTTGCAACAATTCCAGGAGCCCTCTTACTATGCTGCGGCGTATTCCTAGCTTGGCTACGCCGACGTATATTTTATCATCTTTCTGTAAAATTTTTTCAGCTTTTCCTGCAGGGGGGGGGCAACTGCTGTATTCATAATTTATGACCAAAGTAAAAAACTGATCCATTATAGGAGTCGGTGGTCAGTTTTCTTTGGCTTCCTTTCTAGTCCACTTGACACACGTACAAGTACCTGCAACACAGTTATTAATATAAAATATTTTGGAAATATTGTTTTTAAGCAATAGCGAGGTGGTGCCAAAACGTATATAAGCGCAAACTATGTTTTTACTTGTCCCCTTGAATGTTAGGACTTTGACATGCACATGCAGACCATATTATCCGAATTCTCGTCAATTCCTTTCCTAGATCATGGACCTAGTGGCAAGTGGTGGCTCCAATGGACCCTACTACGGCACATATAAAGGGGTTTTCTATATGGGTATTTACTAAAATTGAATTAATTTGCCATTATGTAAACACTTCTTCTATTGGATGTTATACAAAAATGTTCCTAGTTGAGAGAATTCCATAAAGTAGTTCCTGTTGTCCCTTATGAAAGAGGATGGGATAGCTTCATTGGATAGACACCTAAACCACTTGGCAGCAGTGGCCAGAACAGCGCTTTGAGTCCGGGCTGACCTCCTGGATTCAGCGATCATACCACAGGACGCCTGCGGGACCTGGGACCTGCAGTAACTCCCGGACATTTCATATACAAACACCCTTTGTGTCTTTGTGTAATCCCTCCAGCAGAGGTGGTCGTATCCAAGGACACAGTCTTGTTTCTAAGGGACCATATGGCTACATTTATGAGAAATTATCTTCACACAGGTAAAAAAATTTTTTTAATAACATCTAATTGAAGAAATGTTTCTATATGGCTGATTAATGAAACTGAATGTGACTGCCCAGATGAGACGAGAATAACCCCTTTAATGGTTGTATTCCAACAAACATCCATAACCAGAAAAATTCAACTAATAAGCCTCCTTGTCTGCCTTGTTTAAGGATTTATCTGGTCTCTAAAAATGCTGACCATATTTAATATATTATTGGAGGGCAGCCGTAGCATCTGCCACCCATCCAGCGCTCACTTTGGCAGCACCCCGGTCTCTTCACAGGCTGCCAGTATATAGCCGTGCTGCTGCTGGTGGTCGCCATGTCATGTGTGATGCTCTGGGTGAAGCCATGACATGTGGCCTCATACTTGTGCACTAGAGGACCACCTTTAAATAGTTTGGGGGCACTTGTTGGGTAACATGGGACATGGCCTTGTGATCTGCGTGTTAGATTTATTATTAACCAGTGCTATTGTGGGTCGTAACTATGTATTTTACCCCACTCGCTCGTGACCGCTGTTCACTGAAGAAATGATTCTTGAATATCAAATCCCGTGCCCGTCAATCATCAAGACGAGCAGAGAAATGCCCTCCGGCAAATAGTCTTCAGGATCTTGTGGAGGGACCTCCGTTATACGGCTGCACCTGGAGGAACGCCACGAGCTGTGGTTACTTAAAGGAAACCTACCACTTTATAATGGCCCTCAAATACCTCGCACCAGCTTAGGGTGAGCGGATGCCGGAGCAAATCTTCATTATTTGCGGAAACCGCCGTATTCCTTTTGAAACTGTTTTATTCTTTATATCCCAAGCACGCTTCGGCGCACAACGATATGTGCTTGGTGCACCATGCCCACGCCCGTGTGTGCGCCTGATCTAGAAGTCCCGGAGAGCCGGTGACGTCACAGAGTTCTCGGGCACACTCGCGCTTGGCGTGTGAAGCCGACCAGGATAAAAATTTGAAGTTGCGCAGGCGCGAGTGTGCCCGAGAACTCTGTGACGTCACCGTCTCTCCGGCACCTCCTAATCGGGTGCACGGTCGCGCGCATGGTGTGCTGATCACATATCGTGGTGCGCCGAAGTGTGCTTGGGATATAAAGAATAAAACTGTTTCAAAAGGAATACGGCGGTTTCTGCAAATAATGAAGATATGCTCCGGCATCCGCTCACCCTGAGCTGGTGCGAGGTATTTGAGGGTTAGAAGTGGCATGATAAAGTGGTAGGTTTCCTCTAATCTTGCCCCATCGGCAGGTGATGCTCTTCCTGTTCTTCCTTTCCGGCCCGTTATCCATGCACAGATCATTAGCAGTCAGTGCCGTGCACCAGCACTACTGTACCCCATCCCTCCCTTCTGAGCGGCTTAGGATATTACATCTGTGACTAGTCTCATGGATTTTTTCCCACTCCTCTTTTCAAATAGTAAATTGTGCCGGGCACAAAAGGCGGAGTCAACGAGCCCATCTCACATAATTGTCTAATTATCTCCAGCAGATGGGGCATTGCGTTATGTAGGACACACTCTTCTACTTTTCAGACGTTACAAAAGGTTTTCCCTCCTTATTGGGGGGTGTTAGCGGGCGGAGATGGAGACGCGAAGTGTGTGGTGTCATGGCTTTTATTCCTTTATTATAGGTTTTTTTCCCCTCACTGGTGTGTTTTATTGTTTGCCGCAGTAGTTTAAACTTTTCCTTCCGGTCCTTGATTTGTGCCGAGATTGATGCTTTTCCAATAATATCTTTTAAGTACGTTATCTAAAGATCTTAATACAGACGGTCCCCTACTTAAGAACACCCGACTTACAGACGACCCCTAGTTACATACGGACCTCCGGATGTTGGTAATTTCCTGTACTTTATCCTTAGGCTACAATAATCATCTATAACAGGTATCACAGGCGTCTGTAATGAAGCTTTAGTGTTACTCCTGGTTCTTATGACAATCCAACATTTTTAAAATCCAATTGTCACAGAGACCAAAAAAATATTGGCTGGGGTTACAATTTATAAAATATACAGTTCTGACTTACATACAAATTCAACTTAAGAAACAAAACCTACCAGCCCTATCTTGTATGTAACCCGGGGACTGCCTGTAGTTTTTTTTACGGTTTTTCTGCTGTTTGTATCTTTAGTCTTGGTTACCAATACACTGAAGTGTTTTTCTTCTTCCCGCTCTGAACAATGTTGATTTCAGTTACCAGCAGGCGGGATGACACATGTTCACACACAATGCATCAATGTGCCCAACTAGTATAATACGATTCACATGGTGCAAAGACAGAACAGATAAACACAGGGAGGGTTGTGTGTGGTTCAAACCTACATCATCGCTTTTCAGCTAATTGGAGCCTCGGGATTACAAAAAATATATCTCTAATAGTAACAAAAAAATAGACACCTCAAGTATTTAACCCCTGTACTGCCAATGCAGAGAGAAGAGGAGTGGCGGCTGCTGCTGCTTTGGGAGAGCCGAAAGGTGAGGTATAGATTTTTTTTTTTTTTTTAAGAGAGAGAGGGGGGTGGGCTGCATGGATCGCGCATGCGTCAGGGCTGCAGAGGGGCGGACATTGTAAACTAAGCGGGGGCTGAAGAAATGTTATTATAATGTTCCCTTTTCGGTCATCCTCCTTTTACATGCCCCTCCTTATAAGGACAGGTCAAAAAGAGGGGGGTATTGTAAAGAGATTCTACCAAAAACTGGGAATTGCAGTTATAACAGGAGTAGCTGCATGCACATTTTTGGGAAAAATATTTGTGTTTCCAGTCCCTTGTGAAGCAAAAGTTGGGGACCGATGTTGGACAGACCTGCATTCACAATTTTCCAGGATCCAGATCTGAAATCTCCCAAGAGAACCCGATTTTGTCTTCAATTAGTCTTCAAAATCGCCCTCTTGCACACACATTCAATAACATTGATGTTGTTGAGTACATATTACATTTTACATTTGTATTTAGCCGCATCCCAGTTTGTAGATATTTCTGAAACTTTGGATGTGCATTTAATGTCTAACAGCGCAGAATTCCACTTGGCGACTGCTTTCTACTCTACATAATGCATTGTGCAATATATCTCTTCTCCTAAAGTCTGCACTGTACGAGCCACCAGTGAAATGGGAACGTGGTTTCATATACATTTACACAAGTTGTTACAATAGCGATTATTGCTTGAATTTTGCAATGGTCTCAGTGATTTTTCACAGTACCGTATTTTCCAGACTATAAGTGCACCATTGATAAATGGGTGCTAAAACGTCTAGGTTCATGTATAAGGCGCACCGGATTTATAAGCTGCACTGGATCATAAGGACTGATCATGGACAACAGGTGGCAGCCTGTGCACAGTACAATGCAGCTGTTGTCTGTAAGTATGGGTATATATAAGACGCACTGGATATAAGGTGCACCTGATTATAAGGATGAATGACCAGCAGGTGGCAGCTGTGCACATACAAGGCAGCTGTTGTCTGTAAGTACGGTTCAATTAAAGGAGCACCGGATTATAAGGTGCACCTGATTGTAAGGATGAATGACCAGCAGGTGGCAGACCTGTGCACAGTAAAGGCAGCTGTTGCTGTAAGTACGGTTCTATATAAGGAGACGGATTAAGTGCACCTGATTAAGGATGAATGACCAGCAGGTGGCAGACCTGTGCACAGTACAAGGCAGCTGTTGTCTGGCAAGTACGGTTCATATATAAGGCGCAACTGATTATAAGGATGAATGAACAGCAGGTGCAGAACTGTGCACAGTACAAGGCAGCTGTTGTTGTAAGTACGTTAGTTCATAATAAGGCGCACCTTTGATTTCGAGAGAGTCAAAGGATTTTTGTTGCGCCTTATAGTCCGAAAAATGGGTATTGGTTGTGGTTATTTTTTTACCTACCTTATAATTTGCTGACTGGTGATTGATTAAAATAAACTAAAGATGAAAATATAAAAGCAAGGAAATGTCGGGGGGGGGGGGGGGGGGCAGGGGGGGGGCATAGAATATTTTTTTTATTTTCTATGAATATAAAAGAAAAAGCTCTGTGCTTTATTGTAAGTATTCCAGCTTGTAAGACGGATGCTTACTCCTTTTTTTTTTCTCATTTGTTAGCAATTTTAGCAGTCCCGGTTTATGTACAAGATAAGTTCTAAAGGTTTTTCTTAAGTTGAATTGATTAAGTCGGAACATGTATATTTATAATTGTAGATTCCAGGCAAAAAATTGGGTCTGTAGAGTATGGATTTTTAAAAGGTTGGGTTGTATAAGAACCAGGGAGAGTAAAATAAATCTTCATTACAGACGCCTGTGATAACTGTTACAGCTGATTATTGCAGCCTAAGGATAAAGTACAGGAAATTATCAACAATCTGTCTGTAACTAGGGGTCGTCTGTAAGTCAGGTGTTCTTAAGTAGGGGACCGCCTGTATTCCATTATCCTATAAACAGATACCTGGGGTAGGGGGCTAAGATGTCATCCAAACCACCCCAGAAATCAGGATGGTGCGGATGCAAGACAGAAAAAACGGAGCGCAGCCTTCGTGTAATACAGTTAGTGTAACTGACCCACGTGATCGATTCACGTACTCCCGGGTTCCCGGTGACTCGGCTGATACAACGTTGTCATCCGTTCCGTTATGTTATACCTGATGAAAGCTCCGGTCCGGGGCTGAAACGCGTCGCTAAGTTTGATGTTCCAGTAAAGCTCTCACATCTTCTCTTGACCTCGGAGTGAGGTTGGACGCTCCGCTCTGTTCTTATCCTATAAACATTATCCTATAAAGAAATTGCAGCCATTGCAGAGGAGAAAGGGGGAGGAATTTAACGCCAAAGCATGACGTAGTCTAAAAATGCACATTGGTAACCATGGAAACTGCTGAGTATTTAGTATCGAAATGTGTTATTTTTTTTCTTTCTTGGAGACCAAAATTGTGTTTGAGTTTTTGTCTTGTGTGGTAAAAAAAAAAGCTGTTGTCGTGATGTAAAAAATAGATTTTTTTTTTAGCAATTCAATCATTGATAATTTTGTTGTGTCCAACTTGCTTAGAAAATTGCTTGAAGATTTAAAGGGGTGTTCCCATCTGGGCCTTTAAATTAAATTTAATTCATTTGCCATATGTAAACATTTCTTCAATTTGATGTTATTAAAAAATGTTCCTGTGTGAAGATAATTTCTCCTAAATGTAGCAATGTTGTCCCTAAGAAACGTGATGGCTTCCTTGGATACGACCACCACACATTTTGGCAGCAGTGGCCAGACATGTGCTATAGAGTCCTGTCTCTATAGCGCCCGGACATTACATATGCAAAAACTTTTTGTATATTTGTACAATCCCTCCAGCAGAGGTGGTCGTATCCAAGGACACAGTCTACATATGACTACATTTATGAGAAATTATCTTCACACAGGTAAATTTTTTTAATAACATCTAATTGAAGAAATGTTTATATATGGCAGATTAATGACACTGAATTATAATCCCCAGATGAGAAAACCCCTTTAAGTGTTTGCCCCAAGGTGGCAGAATGTCGGGGGAGTACAAGCAGTTCATCAAGTTGACAGCTGCCGTGAGGCACCCACCAATAGTGAGTGGCATCTTTTTTTTTATTTGCTGGATTACACTTTTTCACTACCTGACCCCATGCAAATGTGTCCAAATGCCCACAAGTGGTATTTGTCTCTGGTTTTGCGGTAGAAGCCCTGTCTCTGGGGGTCTATTTTGGGGTTTATAGATGTGCACTCTCATCCAAGCATGAAATGATGATGCCGGTTTGTTTTATGGATACATAGTTTCAGAGCGATCAATTAAATGGGAGTCTGGAAGCCCCACATAGAGGATGTTGTAGTGCACATTCACGACCCGCAGTCTATTTACTTCTGTGCATCTTTTGGGACAGACGTCCATCAAGGTGACTGGAGTATTGGCTAAGCACTGGTGGGCCCTATTGACACATACTGGCAGACGGAGGCATAGTTGTCCCATCTTTCTGACCAGTATACGACAAATCAATGGAAAGACGCAGCTATGATAGACATATACGCTAAGCAGAGGCTATAGTAGCCTATAGGGAGTGGATGTGGGAGGGTGCCGGTGATGTCCGTGTCCATATAAGGGCAGTGACCTCACAGGGGAAACGCACCATACATCCGCAGCAGATTGTACACCCCTCCCGCATTCAGAGTGGAGGAGCGATCCCCGGCTGGCTTATCCGTCTGTATAAGGATACATATAGTGCTACATATGGCACAATGTGATGTGTACCCAAGCTTTGCTTGCTTACCTTTTATAGGTTTTTATTATTGACTTCTGAAGGATACATTTACCATTCACAGCCGGTTTGTTCTCCTCTATTAGGTAGCATTTGGATGTAATTGAGCTGTTAACCTCCCGATGACCCAGTAAAACGCCCAATTGTAATTGAGATTTTTATCTGTTAAATGTTGTTCAGAAAACAATTAGATGTGTCCCCCCCCCCCCTACCCTCTCCGCATGGCAGGAAATAGGCGCAGCTTTTAATTCGCCCAGAAGATTGAGTGGATAAGTTTATGTAATGAGAAGCCGGCAAATCGTCTCCTGCCCCTTCTCGTCATTCTCCTCGCTATCCAGGGCTATGGATTCATTAGCCGTCAGTGGAGTCTCTCCGCGATATTTAATTCCTCCTTTCCCTTTTGCATGCTAAGCGAAGCCTTCTCATCGTAACAAGCTCATCGCCCGCGCCTCCCCTGGGTAATGTTTGGATAAATTACAGCAAGTTACGTAGATTAGCACAAGAGCAGGAATGCATTGCCGAAGGGTAATCCAACCCCATGGCCACTTTGTGTTATCCTTCTAATGGAGTCGAAAGAAGGTTAATAAGTCGATAATAGTTACAGACACCAGGGAGGGCATTTCTGACGTTTGGTGAGGTGCAGGGGGCTGGCAAGCTAAAATGATAAGGTTCTTCAAGGTAGTAATAATAACCACCACAAAAACGCATCGAACCTCTTTGCTCCGGTGCCACATTCCCAATTCTGTGGCTCCACTTCTCCTTCTCTTGTCTCTTGATGTTACCGCTCAAGGGAGAGTCGCCCACTGCAGCCAATCATTGGCCTCAAAGGTTATGTCTGAACCAACGGCGCATCCCTGGTGACTTGTATGTCACAAAATAGCAAAATTATGAATGCATCAACGGCAGTGGAGTTGAGTTGTTGGTTATGATTTTTGTTTTTCAATCCTCAGGTGCCCAATTTTCTATTGTAACTTTTTGTGCCGTGCATTATACTGAGAAATGTTCCATTTACATTCAATGTGAATATTCTTTTCTTCTGTTACAGTGGATGATTCAGAAACCTTATAAGGTTGCAACGTTTTTTGGTTGCATTGGCAAAGACAAGTTTGGAGAGATCTTGAAGAAGAAAACTGAAGAAGCGCACGTGGATGCCCACTACTATGAGCAGAGCGAGCAACCAACGGGCACCTGTGCGGCGTGTATCACGGGTGACAACAGGTCAGCCAGCACCCTCAACCGTCCTTGCATTTTGTAGAATTTCTTAATGTATGATTTTTTTTTCATTCCTGGTGGCACCGCTGCATATGTTTTGAGCCGGTGGGTTCACAATCGGTGCAGACACACAATGAGTTGTCTAAAATCATTTTGGGCATTTGTAAAACATTAAAAAAAAAAAAAAAGTTAAAACATTTTGGTCTGGTGAAGGCACCCCTGAAATCTGGAAAAGCTTAAAGAGTAACCGTCACTTCAGATGATTTTTGATATTGTGGGGGCGGGGCATATAAATTTATATATAAATATAAAAAATTATTTCGGATGACTCTTACGCTTTAAGTGGTGTTTTCACGAGGAGTGGACTTGTACAGAAGCCTCATGGAGAGTTATTTAGTTATTTTACGTATTTTTACAAACAAAATTTTGGCGTGAAAACAAACGGCCACATGAATATAATAGACCTGTCAGGATTACTAAATAAATTATCTACAAGCAGCGATCGTTAGTTTGTGTCTCTGTTTTAATGATAGATGTTACTTTTGAATGATTTTTATAGGGTGCAGGGTCCTATCCAAAATATTTGTTTTACACTTTTCTATAAGTGAGCTGAATGCATGTTGTGCGCTCAGATTGGGCATATGCTGTGTTTTCAGTGCTGCACATTGACCCGACTGTAGATTTTTTTTGGTTTATGTGTGATATTTTTTATGTTGCTGCGGGTGAGTTTATCCAACTTCACATTTTGATTCCTTGTATGACGAGTGCATCATGCGTAATCTCTTATTTCCAGATCTCTGGTAGCGAACTTGGCGGCTGCTAATTGCTATGACAAAACGAAGCACCTTGACCTGAAGGAGAACTGGCAGCTGGTGGAGAAGGCCAAAGTTTACTATATAGCAGTAAGTTTTGTTTTTAAACTTTTTTTCAGTTCTTTCATAAAAAGGTCTCCCTTCAGGGGAATCATTCTCAAAACTGCTGATGGATTTCCCCTAAAGCACTGGTGTCAAGCACCAGGTCCAATCTGTCCAGCGGCCTTGTGTATCTGGCCTGTCACCCTGCCACTATGCTGTGGAAGTTAGGAGAGCAGCTTACGGCCTAGAGTACTTCAATACTCGTCTTTCCCCGCTCCAGCACTGCTCCAGCAGTCTTGGGTTACATTCAGACAATTTATGCCCGCACTACCGTAGTACGGCGGGCATACATGAGCGCTAGGGAGAGGAGCAGGGGATGAGTGCAGCAACGTACCGCTCCCGTAGGGTGCCATACGTCCATTGCCGTCTATGAGGGACATACACTCACCGGCCACTTTATTAGGTGCACCTGTCCAACTGCTCGTTAACACTTAATTTCTAATCAGCCAATCACATGGCGGCAACTCAGTGCATTTAGGCATGTACACATGGTCAAGACAATCTCCTGCAGTTCACACCGTTCCCACCATAACCACTCCAACAACTCCCCCCCCCCCCCAATCGGCAAAAACCAGGACCTCACTGTGCATGGCACAGTTTTTGTGTTAGCCATGCCAATTCTGATTGGCAAGAGATTCTACAAAAAATATAGTCAAAGTTTTATGGAGATTTGTCATCTTCTGCCTCAGATAAGTAAGGGCTCAAATAGACGGTCATGGTCCGTGAAACCGGGAATGTGTGCGGGCCCGAATCCATGGACCGATCACAGTGTCCCTTCTTAACCGGATTATGGTTCGATGCTGCTACATTGCAGGGACGGGACCCCTTGTATCATGACTATGATGTATTGAGTCCTCTCCTTGGCACTGTGATTGGCATATGACACCCAACCAGAACATGTTTTGGTTTTTAAGGTCGTCTGAATAAGTCCTTACTTGGGCTTTTTAGTACAAAGAACTGGTGCAAGAAGAGCCGGTGACAACAGTGGGCATACCTGGGCAAGTACCGGGGCCCACATAAGGCATAATCCATGGGGGTGAGGAGGAGCTATATCTAATGAATCCATAATCCATGGGGCCTGGGGAAAATGGGGGGGGGGGGGTTGTATATAAAATACCCATGAGGGGGCCGTTTGTTATGATAAATGTAGGTTTTTTTTTTTAGGGAACAGGAGTAGTTTTTTTCTGAATTTTGAATGGCACCACAGGCGTTCACTGCAAAGGGGCCCACTGAGGCTCTGTCACCTAGGGGCCCACAGACCTGGAACCGGCCCTGGGTGCCAGTATCATATTGAGGATTAAAATCTCTTTCCAAATGCATCAGGCTAGTGGTTCTCAGTACCACAAAACTGGAGATATGGGAAGTAGATAAATGAGAAATGGAACATTATCTGTATCTTGCAATTGTACTACATCTTTACCTTCCGGTACCTCCAATTCACAGTGATTTGAAGGATGACCTCATCTTTAATATGACAAATATGGTTCTATTTGCTTTAGAGCCCAAGATACATTGTAAGTGCCATTCTTCTTCCAGTCTCTAAAAGTAACACTTCTCAGCTAATTTGCATATGGATTTGGAGGCAAGTAATTAGGTGAGATTTCACAGAAGAGAGGGAAGGTTGGAGTCAAAGCCGGATTCCTTTAAAGTTTAACATTTACACAATATTAATTCTTGATTTGGTTTCAGTGCACAAACAAGCACCAGGTATCCACATCCTCTAAACCTGAGGAATTGGATTCTGTTCTGTATCTGTACCATGTGAACAAGGCCAAAGTGCATGTTCTTTATTCATTCCACAATCCCAGAGCGAATGTAAATGTAAACACGAGTCTCCTTCACTTTTGCACTTGGGAGAGATCAGTGCAATTATTTGCAATTAATATGAGTAGCTTGGACACGAGCCTCGCCTCCATGTACAACGAGAGCTTTACTATGTACTAAAGCCTCTGCAGAAATTAATTGCATGGAAAAGTCCTGTGCGCTTCATTACAAAAGACGACTATGTTCCATAAATATATAATCAGATCCCTAACCTGGGAGCTGCCAGACATCAGAGCGTCTGCCGGCCACGGCTTAATATCATCGGACTGGGTTCTGCTGCAGGTGGGTTTTTCCATTAAGCATTTATGGGCCCTGCCAGTGTTACAAGGGACCTGTAAAACATCTCTATAATCCTGCAGTTCCTGTGCATGAATTTAGCTTTTCCCTACAAGAGCAGATTTTGTTGCCAAAAAGTTTATTTTGTGATTTTGAGTGGAGGGATAATACCAGAGGTGTGATGTTATTTTAACAGTGAACAGACCGAGCAGCTGAGCTGCAGAAACCAATGAATTCTTCCGAGAGCCAATAAAATGGCTGAACAAACATCTGCAATAAATGGAATCGGCATCTGCACATGGCACGGTGAAAGAGGACGCAAGAGCGGAGGTAGGCCGAGGAGGACGCAAGAGCGGAGGTAGGCGAGGAGGACGCAAGAGCGAGGTAGGCCGAAGGATGACGCAAAGACGCGGAGGTAGGCGAGGCAGGACGCAAGAGCGGAGGTAGCCGATGAGGACGCAAGAGGCGAGGTAGCCGAGGAGGCGCAAGAGCGGGAGAGCGAGGAGGACGCAAGAGCGGAGGTAGGCCGAGGAGGACGCAAGAGCGGAGGTAGGCCGAGGAGGACGCAAGAGCGGAGGTAGGCCGAGGAGGACGCAAGAGCGGAGGTAGGCCGAGGAGGACGCAAGAGCGGAGGTAGGCCAGGAGACGCAAGGCGAGTAGATGCGAGGGAGGACGCAAAGCGGAGGTAGGCAGGAGGACTCAAGAGCGGAGGTAGGCCGAGGGACGCAGAAGCGAGGTAGGCCGAGGAGGACGCAAGAGCGGGGTAGTCCAGGGGACGCAAGAGCGGAGGTAGGGCGGAGGAGGACGCAGACGAGTAGCAGGAGGAGCAGAGCGGAGGAGCAGGAGACTCAAGAGGAGGTAGGCGAGGAGGACGCAAGAGGTAGGCGAAGACGCAAGAGCGTGGAGGCGAGGAGGGACGCAAGAGCGGAGGTAGGCCGAGGAGGACACAGAGCGGAGGTAGGCGAGGAGGACGCAAGACGGAGGTAGGCGAGGAGGACGCAAGAGCGGATGAAGGCAGGAGACAGAGCGGAGTAGGCGAGGAGGACGCAGAGCAAGACGAGGTAGGCGAGGAGGACGCAAGAGCGGAGGTAGGCGAGGAGGACGCAAGAGCGGGGGTAGGCGAGGAGGACGCAAGAGCGGGGGTAGGCGAGGAGGATGGAGACGCTGGAACAGCAACATAATGGAATCTAAATAAAGTAAAAGGACCATTGCCGATCTCTGTCTACTGAGCCAAACACATAAGCCTGAAGTTTGCGACACGATTTCATAGAACTTCACTGACCAGACTGAGGATGAAAGGTCCTCACTAATGTAACCAGAAGAAAGATTCTTGGAGATGTACAGCCACATGTAGCAAAGTTTCAACTTTCCAGGTTGAAAGGTTAACACATTAATAGAGGTGATTGAAAAACCCACAGAATAAAAACACAACCACTAGGTCCCATATGTGATTCTTATTCTTGGCTGGAGAAACTCTAATTTCCTTTAACTAGAGCGCAGTGAATCAGGATCTCATTTCATTAATGAAAGTAAAAACATTAACAATTTTTTTTTTTTTTTTGCACACTAGGTTTATGCTTAGAGGTTGACCACATTCAGCAAATAATTGGTGTCAATCTATAGGAAGCTTCCCGTGCTAGCACCGACGGTGGGTGTTACCGGTAAGTCTTTGCAGCAATGAGTTACCATCTATGCCTGTGAGCCCTCTCCGTGCACTGAGGAGTCGGGGGTGGAGGTGGGGTTTAAATGAATTAAGGTGCAGCTGTGGCAGGTGCACATTTTCATTTTGATAGATCTGTCCATTGACCCCACTTTTTTGGTATTTATCTAATCTGGATTCCCGGAGAGTTGTCTCGTTTTTCCATTTACCCATAACCTTAATTTTCGATAACCAATCTGTGACCAGTAAGAGAGTGTGAACCCCTTTGTATCTATTGCCCATGTATTTATAATAATTAACATGGTGTTGGCAGGTTTCTTTAAGCATAATTTCAGTGCTCACACAATAGCTAAATCTACACTCCACCTGCAATAATGTTTATTCTGCTTTTGTTATTCTACTGATATGATCCTTTGGATTATTGCCGACTGAAGAAATGATCAGATATTAGAATGTAAGGGTTACTCTCCCCATAGATGATCCAATAAGCCAAATCATGCGGCACGATTTCCACTAAAATGGGGTACTCGTCACCTGATGTATTTAGAGAATCTGACAAAATCTACATGTATTTTCCCCCGTGGTCTGTGACATGTGAGAAACCCTTCGTTATAGAAAAAAAACTTTGTGTTGTGTGGAGCTCAAAGGCTAAACAAGCTGAAGGAGAATCCCAGAGTTTCACGAGCACCAAAGGAACGGCTTATATTTGGGGGACACCTTCACACGGAGCATTCAGGTTTAGCCTCTACGGATCCTCAGTGAATGAGCCTTTCTCCCGGGCGATGCTTTTAGACTGTGAAAGTGATGAGGCGGCAGGTTTCAGAAAAACACCGTAAGTCATTCCGCAAGTCTCACAACTATAACTTTGCAACTGTATTTATGGAAAGGCCGTTAGGAAGATTAGAGGCACATTCCCCCATTTGTTACGCACAATACTTAGTGAGCCTCATACTTTCTCATTCTCATTTGACAATATACAGTATTTGAACGCAGATGGTTAACAAGAAAAATCGCCGGCACAAGAAAAAGGATACAAGTCCAAATCCCATCAAGACTGAAATATAAAATACAAATTCCTCTGCTTCATGTCTTTTTCATCAATATTGCAGAACCGCAGTCTGAATAGTCAGAACAAACCTTTAAACGCTCGAAAAGAGCAAAAACCTGCCCTCCTTCGGTGTGGCGTTCGTCCCACTGGAAGTGCTCGTTGGTCTCCCGGCTCGATGTAATGTTGCTGTGCACGTATGCGGTCTTCCGATCGCTCCACCTAGTTCCACTTGTTCCCACTGTACACCGTTCCAATAAAACCAATAACACTAAGCTGCAGCAGTGCCGAATGTGCAATTCTTTTAAAGCTTAGTTTTATTGGTTATTTTGGAACTGGGGCGCGGCTCGTGTGCATCACCCAGGTCCGGCTCTGTGCATCACCCAGGTGCGCGGCTCGTTGTGCATCACCCAGGTCGCGGCTCGTTGTGCTCACCCAGGTGCGCGGCTCTTGTGCATCATTCACACCAGGTGCGGCGGCTCGTGTTCATCACCCAGGTGCGCGGCTCTGTCATATCACACAGCTCTGATTACCTGTGTATACTAAGATCCATGCACCTGTGTAAACCGGGACAGATTTGTATAGAACATAAATTATTATATTTTCATATTTTTGTGTAAGACGTTTTTGACGGTTACATTTATGGCCAAGTTCAAGTTTATGAACACTATGTAGATACTATATCACCATTTGTGGAGAAAGTCCACTAACACATGATATATATGTATTAGCAAAATACTTATATTATAGCAAATAGTAAAAATTACACAACCACTTGTTAGAAAAGTTCACCTTTTGGGGAGCAAAGGAGTTAATCTTCATGTATTCTAGAAGTGGTTAGTGTAGTTTAATTTCACAAGTCTACACCCAAGATCAAAAGGAAATTAGCCGAGCCAAGAAGGGTCTGGACGCGAGCCGAGAAGAATGAACAGAGATTTTTTTATTTCCTATTAGCATACAAATTACGAAGACTGCTGAGCTAGTTCACAAAGAGGACAGCAACTACGCCGAGGACTGGGGCAGTAATAATCCCAAACCCACTGACTGGTGGAGGGGGAAAGGGGGGGGGGGTTAATTCCCTTTATGCAGATTAAATGGCAACGAGAACAAAAGAGCACATTTACTATTATATATGCAATTTAATGACTTTTGAGATTTTTTTTATAAAATTTTAAAATGGATAAGATATTCTAGGCAATTTTAGAAACTACTTCTTCATCATTCTGGTGTAATTAAGTAACACATTTACACAGTGACATAGAATGGTGTCAAAATCACCTGAATGAGAAAAGAAGCTAGTCCTAAAAGGGAACCTACCACTTAAAATGGTAGTTCTAGCCCTCAATACATCGCCCCAGCTCAGGGTGAGCCGGTGCCGGAGCATATTTTCATTAATTACAGAAACAACTGCCGATTGTTTTATTAAACCTTTTTTTCTACCTTATATTGCAAAGACACTTTCGGCGCAGCCCCATGATGAGGGCTGCTGGCACATGCGCGCACCGTGCACCTGATTCGTAAGTGTCGGAGTAGCCGGTGACGTCACAGACCCTCGGAACACTCGCGCAACGTCGCACGGCCAGCTTAGCTCGCGAAGTTGCACAGCCCAGGGTGCCCGGAGCTCGGTGAAGTCACCGTCTCTCTGGCACTTCCGAATCAGGTTCACCGCGCACGGGAGGCGCCGAAGCGTTGCTTGCAATATAAGTATAAAAGAGAGTTTAATAAAGCAATCGGGTTCTGCCCATGCACATTAGCTCCTTCTTCGGAGCAGTGGCAGCGCAGCGAAATTTCAAATTAGGTATTAAGATTTTAAAAGATAACGGGGATGAGATTAGCTCTAAAGAGGGCTATCCTTCCGTCCCATACATCTACACTACCTTTTCTACTTTATGTAGAATCGTGTGTGGTAGGTTCCTTAAATAAGGGACCAAAGTTTAATGTGACAGGGTGCCTAGAATACTTTCCAGTTTATCAGAGTAGTAGACTAGCGACACCCTTGAGCGCATGACGGTTTCCTGTGCATTTTAGGTAACAGATGTTCTTGATGGAGAAGAATGTGGAAAGATGAATTTGGCTGTACCGCCAGACTCAATATCCTTGAGGTAGCATCTAACAAGCAGGACGTCCTGTTTTGTCTGAGATGTGTGAATATAAGGATTCCACACCACCTGGCCAAGATGCTGTTACTCCGAAATCAGGTACTCGGCAGTTTCAAACTTCCGTGATGAGTATCCTGAAATCAGAACTACTAAATCGCATCTCCTGAACGGGTGTAGCCTCACTGTCGACATCCATTCCGTTTAAGTCGTTGGCGGGCCGATGAAGTTTTGGAGGTGTAATTCCCCTCTGAGCCTTTCGAGGCGTTCCTCTTAACCTACACTCCACTGCTGAGTTCAGTGGGAAAGGATTATGGGCGGTTGGGCCAAGTTGCCGTCTTCATGCATGGGTAGAATGAAGCTTCTTGAAAATTAATATTCTCCCCCATTTTGTCTTACAAACATTCCAGCGGCGGTGCCTCTCCTTTCTCGCGTAAGCTACGTCCTTGGCCATGCAGTTTGTATGGGGGTCCTAAGACCAGTTTGCATAGGCTGTGGGTGGAAATTAAGACAACTAGCAATCTTTCTCCTACCTATGGATTCTTCCTAGTCCAGCATTCAGGACGACTACGCTTATCCCCTTTGTTTAATGTAGTCCTCAGTATGGGATGGGGTGTGTAAAGGACTGGCCTCTTCGTCCTGGTCCGCTTGCTTCTCTAACCTATAATCCGATCATCCCATTGGGTCTGACAGTTCTTAACAGTCCCAGATAGCCCGTACTCAAGTCCGTCACATGTGTTCTTCAACAAGTCTACGTCTTTGGCGTAAAATATGCCCCGGGGTCGTAGATGGCCCTGTCGCATCAGATCAATTTTTCTGCAAGGCCCGGCTCCCCGGGGGGACCTTACCAAGATCTCACCACCTTTGAGAGTGGTGTGTCACGTCTGCTCCTGCTGCGCATTTAATTTCAGGGGTCTATGGGTAGTTTGGGGAAATGTCATGGGGGTCGTAGACCAGATTTCCCAATCCTGAGAAAGTGTCCGCATGAGGGTGGTTCAAAATCACACTCACAAGCCTCATTCTTGCCCATTGCAGAGACAGCTAAAAATACTGTCACATACTACAGGACAACGTCTGTTTTACACAGGTTTACCCATCAGAGTCCAACAGGTGCTGGAGATGTGGGGTAGAGGTTCATGCTCCATATTGTGCGGACGTAGTCAAAGATCTATGGGAGCGTTTTTTGCTATTGATAGAATGACATCCCCTCCACCACATATAGTCCGGCCGTAGGCCTTCTGACCCTGTACTGTAATGCATGATGGTGTAATGAGTCTCTGTATTGAGTTCTATATACTTCATCTCTATGTGGTTGGCTTGTACCTGTATGGGCTTGTACACTCCAAGGCAGCAGGGAGGCTTATCGATTAGATAATAGATAATAGATATAGATATATAGATAGATATCGGGCACGCTTTATGAGGTTTTTCTTATATACTTCTCTTGCACCAAGTTATGCGCGATTTGTTTTATGTGCTCCTTTTTCTGCAAGATTCATCCATGTATGCGTCTCAGGTGATTCCAGTTACTTTTCCCCGATTCTAAATTTTAATAAACTCTTTATTGACCCTAAAATATGAATTGTAGACTCATAAGTGGTAAATAGCAGCACAGCAGCGACTCTCGTTCCATCCATTCCTGCAGAGATCGCGGGTTTATTCTTGCTCAATTACAATCCGAAATCCTATGAATTAGAAGGACTGTACACCATCCAGAAAGACACATGAGACTATACAGGAGCCAGGTTTACCCGCACGATGAACAGCCAATCACACAAAGCGCAGGGCTGCAGCAGCGGCGTCTCCTGCCGTGGGGGCGGGCACTTACCAGCAGAACAGCTCGCTGCGGCGTGTGTTAGCACATGTGCATTGTTGGATGGAGAAGGTCTCGTTGTGTATGTGTATGACTGCATACGAGGGCAATGATACTGCCTTCTATACATTGCTGCACATGTAAGCCACGAGAAATCCAGTATCTGGTATCACTTGTAAGGTGGCAGTAGATTTAATCTTATGGGAAAGAAGCATCTTGCGTCCATGCAGCAGATAAACACATGCACAATGACAATAACAAGAAATACAACATAGAATATTCAACAAAAATATAAAACAGAATGGTAACAAAAAAAACAACAACATGTAGCAACCCATAGGCAACCAGCCACATAATATATTGTACAAGAACAAAATTTCTTTAGGGAAATAAAAGGAAAGAGCCGATACATATTGCATACGACGCCTTCATGTAAAATGGCACTTCAGAAATCGCATCGGTCACCGTTACGAATGACAGAGGCGCGCTAACCCGAGGAAAGGAAACACAATCCTCATCTTGCTTTGGGATGTGGAGTGTGATGCGATTAGAGGCGTGGGAAAGCGAGAAGATACGCAGCAACCAACCTCCAATTACAGTCAATCATGAAGGGGGGGGAGTCAACTTCAGGTAAGAATGACTATTCCCGAAATAATCAGCATTAGCGGCGTCTTATCTCACCCCCTGAGCATCGCCACAGTATGAAAGGGTGTACACAGAGCAGAGCCTCGGCTTCTTCATATGCCTGCCTTGTCATTAGCATTGGTTCCTTAGCAACAGACTTCCACTAGGAGGAGGTGGAGGAGGGGTGGGAGGAGGAGGAGGCATAGTAGGCCTTTGAGACCTGGACCGAGGTAGGCCCCGCAATCCTCGGCGTCGGCAGTATATGACCAGCCCAAGGGTCAGACTCGGTTTCAGCCTCCACCAAGTTAACCCAATGTGCTGTCAGCGATATATAGTGGCCCTGCCCGGCAGCACTAGACCACGTGTCCGTGGTCAGGTGGACCTTGTCAGAAATGGCGTTGGTCAGGGCACGGAGGATGTTCTCTGACACGTGCTTGTGCAGGGCTGGGACGGCACATCGGGAAATGTAGTGGCGGCTGGGGACCGAAAACCGAGGGACGGCCGCCGCCATGAGGTTTCAAAAGGCCTCGGTCTCTACCAGCCTATAGGGCAGCATCTCCAGGCTAAGCAACTTGGAGATGTGAACGTTGAGGGCTTGGGCGTGTGGGTGGATTGCGCTATACCTCCTTTTGCGCTCCAGCATCTGGGGTATGGAGAGCTGAACGCTGGTGGATGCTGTGGAGGATCGTGGCAGCCGATGGGGCCGATGAGAAGTTATTTGGAGGGTGTAATATTCCTCTGAGCCTTTCGAGGCGTTCACTCTTAACTACACTCCACTGCTGAGTTCAGTGGGAAAAGGATATGGCGGGGTTGGGCCAAGTTGCCCCCTTCATGCATGAGGTAGACATGAACGTCTTGAAAATTAATATTCTCCCCCAAATTTTGTCTTAGAAACAGTTTCAGCGGCGGTGCCGGCTCCTTTCTGCGTAAGCTACGTCCTTGGCATGCAGTTTGTATGGGGGTCCTTAAGACCAGGTTGCATAGGCTGTGGGTGGAAATTAAGACAACTAGCAATCTTTCTCCACCTTGTGGATTCTTCCTAGTCCACATTCAGGAGACTAACGCTTATCCCCTTTGTTTAATGTAGTCCTGCAGGTATGGGATGGGGTGCTGTGTAAAGGACTGGCCTCTTATCGTCCGGTCCGCTTTCTTCTTAACCTATAATCCGATCATCCCATTGGGTCTGACAGTTCTTAAACAGTCCAGATAGACAGTAATCCAAGTCCGTCACATGTTGTCTCAACAAGTTACAGTCTGTGGCCGTAAAATATGCCCCGGGGTCGTAGATGGCCCTGTCGGCATCAGATCAATAGTTTCGCAAGGCCCTGGCTCCCCGGGGGGACCTTACCAGAGATCTAACACATTGAGGAGTGGTTGTTGTCACGTCTGCTTGCTGCGCATTTAATTTAGCGGTCTATGGGTAGTTGTGGGGAAATGTCATGGGGGTCGTAGACCAGATTTCACGAATCCTGGGAAGAAAAGTGTCCGCAGGAGGAGTGGTCAAAATCACACTCACCAAGCCTCAATTTCTTGCCCATTGCAGGAGACGAGCTAAAAAAATACTGTCACATACTACAGGACAACGTCGTTTTTACACAGGTTTACCCATCAGAGTCCAACAGGTGCTGGGAGATGTGGGGTAGGGGGTCAATGCTCCATATAGTGGACGGAGTAGTCAAAGATCTATGGGAGGGTTTTTTTTGCTATATGATAGAATGAACATCCTCCACCACATATAGTCCGGCCGTAGGCCTTCTGTCCCTGTACTGTAATGGCAATGAGACGGGTCATCCCCCAGATTGGGGGAAGTCTACTACTCCCTCCTCTTAGAGCCATGTGGTCTAGGATGGAGGATGATAGTAGTTCTGGATGATTCCGGCCTCTGATGCAGCGCACCAATTCCATCTACGACGGCAGCCATGGGTCTCATTTAGAGGAGTCGCCCCGTTTAAATGAGGTCTAACCTGCAGCTATGCCATGGGATGCTCCCTCCCCCCCCCCTGTACATACTCCAAAGGCAGGCAGGGAGGCCGATAGGTAATTTATATATATATATATAATATATGATATATATATATAGATATATATATATATATATATATTTATATATATAATATAGGCACCGCTTTATGCGGTTTTATTTATCTACTTCTCTTGCACCAGAGTATGCGCGATTTGTTTCATTGGGCTCCTTTTCTTTTTTGCAATCATTCCATGTATCGTTAATAAAATCTTTATTGACCTAAATATGAAATTGTAGATCAAAGGGTAGAATAGCAGCAGCAGCCGACGATCTTCTCATCCATTCTCTTGCAGATGCGCGTGTATTGATTGAATCAACATCCGAATCCTATGAATTGAAGACTGTACCATCCAAAAGACACATGAGACTATACGGAGCCAGGTTTACCCGCACGATGAACAAGCCAATCACACAAAGCGCAGGGCTGCAGCAGCTGCGTCTCCTGCCCGTGGGAGGCCGGGCACTTAAACAGCAGACAGCTCGCTGGGGCGTGTGTTAGCACCCGTGTGCATTGTGGATGGAGAAGGTCTCGTGTGTATGTGTATGACTGCATACAGAGGGCAATGATACTGCTTCTCTTACATGCTGCACATGTAAGCACCGAGAAATCCAGTATCTGGTGTATCCGTTGTAAGGTGCAGTAGATTTAATCTTATGGGAAAGAATCACTTGCGTCCATGCAGCAGATAAACACATGAGCACAATGACAATAACAAGAAATACAAACATAGAATATTCAACAAAATAATAAAACAGAATGGTAACAAAAAAAAAAACAAACATGTAGCCAACCCATATGGCAAAACAGCCACATATATTAATTGTGACAAGAACAAATCATTTTTTAGGGAAATAAAAGGAAAGAGCCGATACATATTGCATACGAGCCTTCATGTAAAATGGCAGCTTCAGAAATCGCACTGTCACCGTTAGCGAATGACAAGAGGCGCGCTATGAACCCGAGAGAAAGGAAAAGACACAATCCTCATCTTGCTTTGGGATAATGTGGATGTGAGTGCGATTAGAGGCGTGGAAGAGGACGGAGAGAGATACGCAGCAACCAACCTCCAATTACCGTCAATCATGAAGGGGGAGGGGAGTCAACTTCAGGAAGAGAATGACTTTCCCGAAATAATACAGCATTAGCGGCGTCTTATATCACCCCCTGAGCATCGCCACAGTACTGAAAGGGTGTACACAGAGCAGAGCCTCGGCTTCTTCATATGCCTGCCTTTCATTAGACAGTTGGTTCCTTAGCAACAGACTTACACCAAATATTGGCAGTGATTCAGGGATCCCCCTTTCTTCCCCACCAGGCACTTTCCATCACTCTTTTGTGTAGATAATGGGGCTCCACATTGACACACAAGGGGGTCAGGAGACAATATCCAAAGTGTAGAAGACAGGGAGTGAAAATGAAGGGAGGATTATGTATTAATGTTATCAGTTGTTAAAAATGTATCAAAATTTAAACAAAAAGGAAGGAGGTACGAAGAAGGAAGTACGAAGGAAGGAAGAGGTAGAAGGGAGGAAGGAAGGAAGGTACGAAGGAAGGAAGGAAGGTAGGAACTAAGGAAGGAAGGAAGGTACGAAGGAAGGAAGGAAGGAAGGTACAGTGGAAGACGGAAGGAAGAAGGAAGGAAGGAAGGTCCGAAGGTACGAAGGTAGGAACGGTACGAAGGAAGTAGAAAAGGAAGGTACGAAGGAAAGGCGGTACCGAAGGAAGGAACGGAGAAGGGACGAGGAAGGAAAGGAAAGGTACGAAGGAAAGGAAGCGAAGGGGAAGGTACGAAGGAAGAAGCGAGAAGGTACGGAAGGAAGGTACGAAGTGAGGAAGGACGAGGAAGGAAGGAAGGAAGGTAGAAGGAAGGAAGGAAGGAAGGTACGAAGGAAGGAAGGAAGGAAGGTACGAAAGGACGGAAGGAAGGAAGGTACGAAGGAAGGAAGGAAGGAAGGTACGAAGGAAGGAAGTTACGAAGGAAGGAGGAAGGTACAAGGAAGGAAGGAAGGAAGGTACGAAGGAAGGAAGGAAGGAAGGAAGGAAGGTACGAAGGTTACGACGTAGAGTAGGAAGTACAAGAAGGCAAGTGTACGAAGGAAGGAAGGTACGGGAGGAAGGGAAGAGGAAGGTAATCGCAGAAGGAAGGAAGGAGGTGAGAAGGAACGGAAGGGAAGGAAGGTACGAAGGAAGGTGAGGAAGGAAGAGGTACGAAGGCAGGAAGGAAGGAATACGAACGGAAGGCGAAGGAAGGAAGGGAAGGACGAGACGCGAAGGAAGGAAGGTACGACGGGACAGGAAGGGCGAAGGGTACGAAGGGCAAGGAAGGAAAGAGAGACGAAGGAAAGAAGAAGGTACGAAAGGAAGAAGGACAGGGCACAGGTACGAAGGAAGGAAGAAGGTTACGAAGGAAGGAGGTACAGGAAGGCGACAGAAGGAAAGTACGAGTCGAATGAAGTACGAAGAAGGAGAAGGCATTGGAAGGACAGGTACGAAGGACAGGGAACGACGGAAGAGAGGAAGGAAGGTACGAAGGAAGGAAGGTACGAAGGAAGGAAGGTACGAAGGAAGGAAGGTACGAAAGAGACAGGAAGGTACGAAGGAAGGAGCGAAGGAAGGAAGAAGAGAGAAGATGAAGGATCTAAGACTCTACGACACGACCTCAGCAAGAACAAACGGAACGAAGGTAGTCGAGGAAGGAAGGAGGGAGAGGAACGATACGAACGAACGAACAGGGGGAAGGTAGAAGGAACGAAGTAGGATGAAGAGGAAGGACGAAGGAAGTCGAAGGAGACGAGAAGGCGTACGAAGGAAGGAAGGAAGGAGAAGGAAGGTTGAATTGTGTGACATCAGTGGAAGAAATCACTTACAGTCAATTACATTAGAGAGAATGAACTGAAAGATGCTCATATAATACTAAAGGGCAATGTATGGTCACGTTGGAGGTTCATCCACAGGGGTCCGAATCCCACAGACCAGACAGCAAGAATGAATTGAAGGCAGGTAGGTGCTTCTCTTATGCACTATGTTACATCTTAGTCTCTTTAAAGTGCGATTGGTAAGTGTTCACTTGGACGTGAAGATGAGACTGGCTTAGTTTGGCTTAAAAATGGAAAAAAAAAAAAAAAATTTAAAGGGGTTTTTCCACGATGACAAGTTAGGCCCTATCCCAGCAGGATAGGACCACAACGCGACGAGTGAGGGTTATAGTGCGGAGAAACACAAAGATCAGTGAAAAATGGGGCCTAAAATACGCGGGGGAGGGGGGGGGGGGGGGGTGTTTTTGTTTGTTTTTTTTTTTTTTTTTTTTTTTTATTTTTCTTTTTTTTGTGGTTTTTTTTTTTTTAGAGCGGCAACTTCCATAGGGATTATAGGAGCAGAACGGTCGCGCAGCCATGTGCTCCATTAGGGGGGATCGCCGAGGGGTCCGTCTTACCGCTCATTTTTTCGCATTCTGCTTGGGTCTCAACATGGATAGGGCCTAACTTGTCTTGTGGGAGAACCCCTTAAAGTGTTTGGTCTGGGGTTTATATATATATATATCAGCGGGGGCCTCATCATCCTTGTTGCGGCCTTAAAGTGCCCGGATGTCATTCTACTACCTGCTAAGTAGTTACAGTTATACAGCTAAACCAATACAAATCAGCCATTTCATTAGATAACCAGAAACACACACACGTCAGCAGCCAAATAGCCCCGTCTGTAGACTCCCCTGCCACCCCTCTTATGTACGTCCCAATGTGGAGGGGAACTATGCAAATACGTTTCCATTAAATGGAAACAAGCTTCTTTTGCCTAACTTGAAGGCAAGCGTCTCACCACCAAGTATGACTACAAGAAGCCTAATAATAACATGATCTGGGATAAGTCAAAACCAATTATATCAGGCAGAAGGAACAGACTCCCCACTGTAGACAGCGCCGATTACGCATGGTTGGCCTCGTCAGTACAAGGTAGGGAACTGGTTTGGTGTTGTGAGAGATATTGACTAGGGTCAGAGAGTAAGAGTTCTCTTAACTGAGAGGTTGCCAATTAAAGTCGCCTTAAAGGCACGTGGAGACACAGCCATATAGTCTCCACACGCCTTTAAGGTGGCCTTAATTGGCAACCTCTCCACAAGGAGAACTCTTACCATCTGACCAATGTGGAGGGGAAGGAGGAAATGTAATCTTTTCTCCACTCCCCAGGAGATACAGCAGGCCCCTTCTCTGCTCCTGTGTGCAGCAGTTGTATGCGGCTCTGAAACTCGGCAGATGCAACGTGATGACATCATCACATCTGCCAACATCAGAGCCGCATACAGCCACTGCAAGGCGGAATAAAGACTAAGACTACATTCACACTGCCACAATGGGGGGCGTATATATACGGCCGATATACACTCACCGGCCACTTTATTAGGTACACCATGCTAGTAACGGGTTGGACCCCCTTTTGCCTTCAGAATTGCCTCAATTCTTCGTGGCATAGATACAACAAAGTGCTGGAAGCTCTCAGAGATTTTGCTCCATATTGAAATGATGGCGATCACAACAGTTTGCCGCAGATTTGTATGCTGTCTATTGGATGCCTATTGGATTTGAGATCTGGTGACTGTGGAGGCCATTTGGGTCCAGTGACTCATTGTCAGTTTCAAGACAACCGGTGAGATGATTCCAGCTTTATGACATGGAGCATTATCCTGCTGAAGTAGCCAATAAGCAGTTAACAGGGTACATTGGTGCTCATAAAGGGATGGGACATGGTCAGCAACAATACTCAGGTAGGCTGTGGCGTTGTACCAAGGGGGACAAAAGACACCATGACACCACCACACCAGCCTGAGCCGAGTGATACAGGCAGGATGGATCCATGACACCACCACCAGCGCCTGAGCCGCTGAAACAAGGAGGAAATGGATCCTGACACCCCCACCAGCACAGCGCGACCATGCATACGAAGGCGGATGGATACATGCCACACCACCACCACCAGCCTGAGCCCGCCTGAACAAGGCAGGATGGATCCCTGACACACCACCACCAGCCTGAGCTGCTGATACATGCAGGATGGATCCATGACACCACACCCACAGCCTGAGCGTGATAACAGGCAGGTGGATCCATGACCCACCACACATCAGACTGAGCATGATTGATCGTCAAGGCTTAGGAGGCATTCATGACACCACCCACCAAGCCTGCACCCGACTGATACCAAGGGCACAGGTGGATCCCATGACACCACCACTCACCAGACTGGCATGATACAAGGCAGGAGGATCCATGACACCACCACCACCAGCCTGAGCGCTGATTACAAGGCAGGATGGATCCATGACACCACACCCAGCCTGAGCCGCTGATACAAGGCAGGATGGATCCATGTTTCATGTTGGTGAGCCAAAATTCTGACCCTACCATCCAGAATGTCGTAGCAGAAAATCGAGACTCATCAGACCAGGCAATGTTTTCCAATCTTCTACTGTCCAATTTGATGAGCTTGTGCAAAATTGTAGCCTCAGTTCCTGTCTTAGCTGAAAGGAGTGGCAACCCGTGTGCTTCTGCTGATGTAGCCCATCTGCCTCAAAGTTGGACATACTGTGCGTTCAGAGATGCTCTTCTGCCTACCTTGGTTGTAACGGGTGGCGATTTGAGTCACTGTTGCACTTTATATCAGCTGAACCAGTCTGCCCATTCTCCTCTGAACTCTGGCATCAACAAGGCATTTCCGCCCACAGAACTGCCGCTCACGGATGTTTTTCTTTTGGACACATTCTCTGTAAACCTAGAGATGGTTGGTGCGTGTGTGAAAATCCCAGTAGATCAGCAGTTTTCTGAAAACTCGACCAGCCCTTCTGGCCACAAACCATGCCACGTTCAAAGGCCCTCAAATCACCTTCTTCCCATACTGATGCCTTATGTAACCCTCGCTGTACACAAAGCCAAGTCTAAATAGTATTATAATGTATATTTCTCAATCTTTTCTGTGTAATTTGGGTCCATGAATGATTTCGGGTGCAGGTTCTAATTGAATTAAAAGAAATTGCAAAGTTTCTCAGTTTGGTGTTGGTGGTTTAAGGACACAACATTGTTTTAAGTAAAGTCCCCCCCCCCCCCCCCCCCCCCCCCCCCCCCCCCCCCCTAATTTTGCTTTGTCTCACAATTACCCGGATGTGTCATTTTGAACTCGTAGAATGTCAGGAAAATTTTTTCCATATTGGTCTCATGATAAATCAATCCAAGTTTGATGTTGTATAGTCACTAGGACCAGCGATCAGATTTTAGTAGTGAAATTTGGCGAGAAACAGAAGATAATAAAGAATATGCCGGCTTCCAGCGCTGTCACGATTTTTCACGGCAAAGTAATATTTTCACGGCTCCAGGTTTCCATGAAATCTGTCATCTCTGTGCAAAATATATGGGCTTAATCTTCAGATAATATCCCCCCAGGGGACGTACAGATCATCTGCGAGCGCGGCTTTCGACTCTTCCTTACAGCCGTATAAAGCCGGATGAGCAATATTCTGCCCTTCGCTCTGTGATACTTGATATATTGCCGGAAATCTGGAATGTCGGTGCAGCTGCAGAACCACGCGAGCTTTTCCATTGTCCTGAGTTTGTAAATGTGGGCCTTTTTTTTTTTTTTTTTTATTGGACCCTAAACCCATCGATTGTCTGTCGAAAAGATTCTACCATTTTGTACTCTTTTTTACCTATATTGTCCTCCAGCAAAGTGGCATCAAATCTCCGGGTGCCATTAAATGGCATTAGGAATTGGGTGTTTCATGTGTTCCTCCTCAGTGTCCAGTCTGTGCTGATGAGATGAGATTCTTTATAGAACCTTCAGGTTTAACTGAGTAACTGCCCAAGGTTCTTAGGAAAGCAGGTATAGAATTATTCAGGACAATACAGCAATTTACTGAACTGGACTTTCCGCGGAGCTGACGTATTATCTGGATCCACCATTTCTACTTTTCACTAAACCAAATTATAACTTTGATTTTTTTTTTTTTTTTTTTAGTTGCTTCTACGTCTTAACTATGCTTAGCTATTCTTTATTAGCCTTTTATTCTATTTAAAGGGAACCTGTCATCAGGAGCCCCTTTTCTGACTCCCCAATGCCATCCGTAGAGAATAGGTGGACATTGCCAAAGTGTTTTTATAATTTAACGGGGTTTTTTTTTCCAATAAAAAGAAAAATTAAATGAAGGTTTGACCTCCTCGCTGCAAAGCTGTGTTTTTCCTGGGAGTGGCCAGTGAGGAGCGGTCCCTCCCCACCCTCGGGAAACTGTCTGGTAATGCGTCTGTTGCAAAGAGGAGGGATATGGGGACCGCTTCTTGCTGGCCACTCCCATGGGACATGGCGCACTGATCTGCAGGAACGGTAAACTCTCCCTTTTTCATAGGAATAAGACAGTTTTATTATAAAAACACTTTGGCAATGTGCACATTATTCCCAATGGGGACATGGGGGGAGCTAAAAAAAAAAAAAACATCTGATCCCTTTAAAGTGAGACCTGAAAACTATTGATTGCTACGCAGGACAATTAGAGGGTTATCTAGTGCTGGATTGTGTGGCTGCCATGTTTCTTACTTCTGTAACTTCTGAAATATAATTATTCTTTCATTCCCAGTGGAACAATTAGTTCAGCGAGTTTAATACGATGCTGTTGTATTGTTTACGAGGATGCGTGTGCATTAGATGGCGGCGCTCTGTCTCGGGCTGTAGGATTGACAATCTAAAAGGCTTGTAAATGCTTATGGTAATTGAATTACTTAAATATCCCTAAGCTACTAGAAGTGTCTATATGGAGTGCGAGTACGTGCAAGGTATAACATAGCCCAGATGTCGACTCCTTATCCATTGGCGTAATAATTATTCCTTATTATTCCGATCCTTCTTGAATGATAGAATTTTATTTGTAACCCTGGTTAGAAATGGAGGCCGAAGCTGCAGGGCCGAAACGGCACAAATCGTGTGTTTTTATGGTTGGTTCAGTCGGGATATTGGTCGGTTCTCAACTAGGGTTAATAATGAGTACTTAGGGTAATGTCCACAAGTCTGAGACAAAAACACATAAACCAGTGTGGAAGTGCCCGGAGCCTTTTATTCTTAGTCTCGTTTACTTTATATTTTTTATTAGTCTTTTAGTCTTTTTCTAGTTACCCCTTCACCTACAAGTCACTGGTGAAAATAAAGACACAAAACTTTTGTGTGGATGGAATATACATAATTTCATCCATTTTTGGGGTTTATTCCTGAAATTGTAACTGTGAAATCTGGAGTGTCGGCACAAATACTTGTTTTCTTGGTGACAGTTAAAGTGTAACCATTAAAAAAAGACATAATTCTGCTCCAGGTGTCCCTGGGAATCATTCATCAAAGTATTTTGCCTCTCGGGCCTCATTTAGTACTTTTTTTTTTTTTTTGCCAATGACAACCACCATGGTTTCCAGCTCTGAAAAGAACTACAATCCGCAAAGAGGAGGGGCAGGACTTGCCTACTGTGACTTCATTACAAGCGCGAGCTGCTGACCAATGACACCATATCTATCTGTTATCTAGTCATATCTATCTATCTATGTAAAACTTCAGCACATGAGGGGACAGCTTGAAGACTTGGAGAGTCTCTCCTGCCATTTCCTGCTGTGGAGTGTGAGGTGATTGGGGAGGGGGGGGCTGCAGTTTGTGTCTGTGTGGATTATTTGTTTATATACAAGTGTAGGGAAAGCTGAGGGAGAAATAAGTGTAGGTGTTTTGTTATTACTTTAGTAAGGGTTCATGGCAGCACATGACTGAGTGCTGGAGCACTGAGCCATGAGGTAAGTAGCTGAGAGCAGGGAAAGAGAGAGGGGGCGTGTCTTATTCTCCTCCGTAGTCCGCTCCTCAGTGAAGACTGAATGTGCCTAGCAACAGCCATATAAAGACTCGCTGACAACAGGGGGAAGGCTGCAGAATACAAGAGGAAGGAGCAAGATTTGGGCAACTAATCCAATTGTAAAAGGGCTTAAAATTACCTGCCCTACAACATATATCAAAAGTTTTTTTTAAGTGACGGTTACACTTTAAGCCTCGTTTTTTGTTTTGTAGACACTTATTAAACATGACATTCTTTTTATATTATCATACGTCGGGCTGGTAACTTGGTCACCTTGATTTGGCCCTTTCAGAAATTCCAAATGCTTACAGATGTTTGTATGTTCAAATGTACCCAAATTTATGTAAGCATATGGTCGTAAATATCTTTTTAATATTCTATAATATAGCTAATATTTATATAATATATTTAATATAATTTTCTAGCTAAAATGCTGATTAACGAATTATGAGCCAACCTCCCAACTAATTGCTTGCGATAGATGTATCCACTATAGGTTCTCCTGTAGCTAGTAATTCTAACAAGAAGAGATGGGCCGGCAGCCGCCTCCACACCGCGGCGGATTAGCCGGAGCTGTTCCCCGGTATAAGCCCTGCTGTGGTAATTCATCGGCCCCTGATTAGTGTCTAATTGCTTGTTCAAGCCGATAATGCTCTCAAGTCTTGTTAGTGAAGCCTTTAAGCATCCTGCAGCGGCGGTACATGTATAAATATTACCATTATTGACAAGAGCCTTATATGTAAAGAGTTCTCAATGGAGAACGCGTCTGCTCTGGATAGGCGGACCCTATTTATAACATTACGTGCAATAAAGCTCCCGAAAAGCCACATATCCACTTGTATCCTTCATCCCAAGCATTAATCATTTATTAGGAGAAGGCTAAATCTGCATCTTCTTGCCCGAGTTTATATAAAATATAATGCATCAGGCGGAGTTTTTTTCTCCCGGGGTTGAAGCCCAATTTTCCCAATTTGAAATATGTCACAAGTTGGGACACCTTTTATATGTGATACCTGTCAAAGTGACTTCTATGTGATGTGTGGCTCATTTAATTTCCAGGTGGAAAAATTGTGTGTGTGTGTATAGATGTGTATATAGATGTGTATACATACACACAAACACTTACTACTACCCAGTTCTCTGATGCTCTTTTTTCCTGTGTCTCCTAGCAGCACTAGTACTGTATTTTTTGGATTATAAGGCGCACCCTCAATAAATGCCTGCTAAAATGTCTAGGTTCATATATAAGGTGCACTTGACTATAAGGCGCACCTGATTATAAGGATGAATGACCAGCAGGTGGCAGACCTGTGCACAGTACAAGGCAGCTGTTGTCTGTAAGTACGGTTCATATATAAGGTGCATGACTATAGGCGCACCCTGATTATAAGGACGAATGACCGCATGTGGCAGACCTGGCACAGTACAAGGCAGTGTTGTCTGTAAGCGGTTCATATAATTGCCACTGGCCTATAAGGCGCACCTGATTATAAGGATGAATGACCAGCCGGGGGCAGGACATGTGCCAGTACAAGGCAGCTGTTGTCTGTAAGTACGGTTCATATATAAGGCACACTGGATTATAAGGCACACCTGATTATAAGGATGAATGACCAGCAGGTGGCAGACCTGAGCACAGTACAAGGCAGCTGTTGTCTGTAAGTACGGTTCATATACAAAGCGCACTGGCCTATAAGGCGCACCTTTGATTTCTGAGAAAATCTAAGGATTTTTTTGTGCACCTTATAGTCCAAAAAATACGGTACTAGGCCACTCCGGGAATGACTATATAGAGTAACGATTGGCTGCGCAGGCCTCTTCTTTTGTTCCCTTTGGTGTCTGGGGACCAGAGTGGTGATAACGCAAAGACTGGAAAGTGATAAGTTTTTCATCGTCACCACGAAGAGCCCTTGCAGCGCTGCCTCTTTTTTTTTTACCGCTAGTTGTAAGGATACATTGAGGATCTTCTTGACATTTCTTTAATACAGAGGGTGACCTATATGCACGTATGCTTAGACAGGGGGCTTCGTCCTACCATGTGACACTTTCAGTGTGGAGGAGAAGCAAAACATCTATAGAAGCCAAAAATTTCCTACTGCCGATCTTCCAAGTGTCCCCCGAGTGACGAGTCCCACAGGGGAAACACAGCCACAGCCTCTTAGCGGGTGCTACTCTTTACAGCAGAAGCGGGATGAAAGTGAGCGGACGTCTGCATCTCCTGCTGGACATGATATACGCTGAGCCGTAGGACGCAATAATAACGCCTCAATCTACCACTGCAGGTCTATGCGTTGAACTTGTCCCAAAAGCCAGTTGTGTCACCTAAATTATCATTTTTTGGCATTTTCTTTTGGGCAAACCTCAAGTTTTCTGTAACAATTCATCTGAGAGTTTCCGAGCCTCCGAGATTGTTACAGATATGATAGAATTTCTTGCGAAACCCCCATACTTGCCAAAACAAATTCATTACCAGACAAGATCTCTTTTCTTTTCAGGGCTTTTTCCTGACGGTTTCCCCTGAATCTATCCTGAAAGTGGCTACCCAAGCCTCCGAAAACAACAAGATCTTTTGTCTCAACTTGTCCGCCCCGTTTATTAGTCAGTTCTTCAAGGAACCTCTCATGAAAGTTCTGCCTTATGTGGACATTCTGTTTGGAAATGAAACTGTAAGTAAGACTTTATTGCTGATTTAGTGATTGTATAGATAAAGGGAACAGATCCTTCAGAATTAATGTTAGACTGAAGCACTAAATCTCACCTCGGCCATCACTTGGTAAGATATTTGCCGCCCCTGAAGACCTGCCACCCGAGTCGTGGTTGTCAATCTGTTGATAATGGTTCAGCCACTAACCCAGCACTTTCCATCTTTGGTATTTATCTCCATACTGGAATTCCCATCATTCTCTGTCAATTATTATAACGAGGATATAACTATAGAATATCACTGTCCCTAGTAATATCCCAAACTTGTCACTTCCTTAGCCAATACGTGAGAATGGAGCTTGGCTAGGTCTCCTCAACCATAAATGTAATGACTTCTAGTTCTTTCCTATATGTAATTTGTATCCGGTCTGCGGCTGTTCTCTACTTGTCACATTACCTTTTGTGTACCTGATCCTCTATAAAAGCTGTCTGTATGTTTAATTCTCATTTCAGGAAGCTGCAGCGTTTGCCAAAGAGCAAGGGTTTGAGGTGAGTAGAGTAAGAGCAATAATCGTCTTTACTGAATACGGTTGTTTAACAGATATAAGTAGCGAGTGCGCAGAATGCCCTGAAGGATTGTAATATTTTCAGTCCGCCCATCATCCTGATATTTTTTTGGTTCACTGCATAATGACCTGGCCACTCACTCGGCTTTCTATGCAGGGGGGAGGAGGCCTCGCCCCTCCTCACTTCTGCACCCTGCCGTATGCTACACCCAGGCATGGCCAAGTGGCCTAAGCGGGGAGGCAAATGAGGTTCAATGTAGATAAATGTAATGTTATGCACCTGGGGGCTAATAATCCACAGGGAACATATGTCCTTGGGGGAGTAAATCTGTGAGAGTCCCTTGTTGAGAAGGACCTGGGTGACTAGTAGATCATAAAATAAGCAGGCAATGTCAATCGGCTGCCTCTAAAGCCAGCAGGATCTTGTCCTGTATTAGCAGTGGTCTGGACTCTGGGGATAAGAATGTAATATTACCCCTGTCCAAGGCATTGGATCGGCCTCTTCTTAAGTATGATGTCCAGTTCTTTAATTTTTCTGATTAAATCAAATCTGATTTGATTTAATCTGAAAAATTAAATCCCTCATTATACCTTGTCCCGATATGCCCTTGTCCCGATATGCCCTTGTCCCGATATGCCCTTGTCCCGATATGCCCTTGTCCGGGTTCAGGCTGATAACACAAAGAATATGTGGTTTATGGTGGAATCGCAGTTATAGATCCGTTTTCACCTGTAGAAGGCTTCGGCAGACTATGCTCCAATATCATACCAATTCCCCCTCTAGCGTCCGCGGTGGCGTAAGCACTCCTCATGGTTTGAAGTTGACGTACAGAACTTTTTTCCACCCAGACAGAGGATATCAAGGAGATTGCCAGAAAGACACAAGCGTTACCTAAGGTTAATACAAAAGAGGCCCCGGATTGTGTTGTTTACACAGGGACATGGGACATGCCACCATCCTGGCAACAGGTACTTTCTTTTTTTACATACAACTTGAATAATCCTATGGAATTGGAAAATTCCTTTAATTTAGACGTACATGGGCAGCAATCCTCTCCCTCTTATAACATCCACTCTGGGATCCGCAAGTTTGCTTTTCTATGAATCAAGAAAAATTCTGCCAGCAACTTGTCCCCTAGAGTAAATTTACATGGCCATCTGCGGGGGGATGTAATATGGGGCCACATGTACGTCCTTTAGACGGCAATGGCGGCACGGCGTGATCTCCATTGTTCTCCGGAGAGATATAGAGGGTGAGTATATACATATACAATAGATATACACAGGGACCCAGAGTACACAAACAGATACACAGGATGAGACAGACAGAGACAGACAGACAGAGACAAACCATACCTAGAGAAAACAGACAGAGACACACTAGACAAGCCCACACAGACCAGGACTTACACCCAGAGAGACAGCACAGAAGACACAGAGACACAATCAGAGGACACAGAGACACACACATGGAGCCCCAGAGAGAGACACACACAGAACACAGATTGACACAACAGAGACCACAAACGCGACGACACAGGAAACACCACATAGACCACAACAGAGACACCACAGAGAAACACCAGAGACACACACAGAGACACTACACAAGACACAACACAGGAGACACCACAAAGAGCAAACAACAGACACCCAAGAGACACAACAGATATCACACACAGGAGACGACATGGAGAGGACACAGAGGGACACACACAGAGAACAGGACACGAGACACACACATAGCCACCACAGGAGACAGACACAGAGGACAATCAAATTAGGACACAAGGACACCCACACAGAGACACACACATATACAATGTACACACACAGATACACACACATCTACTACACAGTATGACACATATACACAAAAGGACGACACAGGAGACGACCACAACTTCAGCGACACACACATAGACAGACACGAGGACATCACCACAGAGACACAGAGACACACACAGGAGCCCCACAGAAGAGACACATCGACCACACACAGAGACACACACAGAGAAGACACAGAGACACGCGCACACACAGGAGACAGGACAAGAGACAACACAGATACACACAACATAGAACAACCACAGAGACACAGAGAACATTCACCAGAGACACACATAAGAGAACAGAGACACACACACAAGAGACATCACACACAGAGTACAGACACAGAGACACAGAGACCACACAGAGAAACACACAGATAGACCACACCACAGAGAAACACGACAGAGACACACAGAGACAAAACAGGAGACACACACAGAGGGCACACAACAGTAGACCACACATAGACACACACATCTACAAATACATAAAACCAAAGAGATAAACACAGACAGACAGAGAACAGACAGACAGGCCACAGAGTTACAAAGAACCACATAAAGATACACACACTAGACATGATACACCACATATAACTATGAAAGCAATTTACTATACACACATACATATACACACATACATATACACACATACACATACACACATACATATACACACATACATATACACACATACACATACACACATACACATACATATACACACATACATACGCCAATTCTCTCCATGTCGCTTCACTACATAAGTTGCTTTGTTGTCAGAAAAAGTTGCTAGAATTAGAAATGAAACCCACGTGAGAACAGCGATGTAATGGGAGGGGATGGGTTACGCCGGGTAATTGAAATGACTTGCCTGTTTGATAATTAATTGCAAGTAACTGGCATATTTTATAGGATGAGATCATTAGGACCTTAATTGCTCCAGTAAACGTCTGTCGGGGAATCTCCCCTGTCTATAATTACACGCGCCTTTTCGCTGTATATCATTTTTGGCTAATCTTAAGTCGGGCTTTCCTCCTCAGCAATTGCCTAAGTGGATGATTTTTATGTTTGGCTTCTGTCACCAGTTCTAGAGGACCTCGTAGGGGTCACACTCCTAGCACACCATTCACTTTGAGTCTATTAAAGCCACAAGAGACTCTCTGCACTCACTCAGCTCTGCAGTACAGGCAGTCCCCGGGTTACGTACAAGATAGGGTCCATAGGCTTGTTCTTAAGTTGATTTTGTATGCAAGACGAAACTGTATATTTTATAATTGTAGATCCAGACAAAAAAAACAATTTTGCCCCAGTTTCAATTGGAGTTTCAAAATTTTTTGCTGTAATGGACGAAGCTTTATGGATAATCCTTGATTACAGACACCTTACAGCTGATCATTGCAGCCTGGGACTATAGTAACATCCAGAGAGGTCACAGGGGGCAGAGGGGTCCGTCTGTAACTAGGGGTCGTCTGTAAGTCGGGTGTCCTTAAGTAGGGGACCGCCTGTATAGTATTTTTATTGACATTTTTGACTCTCCCTCTGTTGTGCTTCGTGTTTAATCTCAACTTCTCAGAATTGGTTCTTTTACTTCTACGTCCTGGAGAGGTTTGGGCTCCAGAGGGTAAATAACAGGGACATGGCTGGAGTCTGCTTTAGGTTTATGGTCGGCTTTAAATTCATTTTGAACATTGATGGTGTATTGCTTATAGTCCAATAATATCTGTTCATTGTCCCTTTCGACCAATGGTAGAGGCACAAGAGCCACAAGAACTGCAGCCTCTTCCGTGTTGTAGATGTGTAGCCCTCTCACTAGTAGATCTAGCTGGGTTCACATTACGTTATTGCTCCGTTGTTGGGATACATTGGGTGGATTCCAGACCCTTACAACATATGGGTAAGACATGACTCTCTGTAGTAACATACACTGGGATGTGTCCTACTGTTTCTCCCCTCCACCTTGCAAGAGCGAAGAGGGGTGAACACAGGGGCGTAAGGATCGCGGTCGCAGATGGTGTGCCCGGGCCAGGACACAGCGATCCCGGGCCCCCTCTCCTTAGCGCTGAAACCTGTCGCTTGCCTCGCATGCTTGAGCGTTCTCCCACCTCCCTCCCTCCAGAGAGCTGGTGACGTCACCAAACTCTCGGGATCACTGGCACATGTGCACTGCATCTTCATTTCGCACGCCCGCACTGCAAAGCGGACAGCCGTGCGTAATGAACATACAGTGCGCATGTGCCAGTGATCCCGAGAGCTCGGTGATGTCCCCGACTCTCGGGAAGGAGGTGGAAGAACTCTCAAGCATGCGAGGTGCGTGAATAGTTATGCTAGCGACCAAACGCTGAGCACCCTGTCCCTGGGCACAGGAGCACTGAATAAGCATTTGCCTATTGCATAAAATCGATTTTTGGATTATTTCTGGGCCTAAACAAGAAAACCTCCAGCATCAGCTCACCTACACCTATGTAAAGGGATGTTTAGGTCAGAATTTGGTAGATTTCCTCTTAAAGAGCCACCACACACAGATGTATCCGGGACATGGGCTACAAGTGTTTCGTCCTGACCAATAGACAACCCTAGAAGTGTCTCACCTGGGCCAAGGAGAAAACAAACTCCACTGTTGATCTGTGGTCCAATGTTTTATTTTCTGATGAAAGTCAATTTAGCTTTTTTTGTGGAAATCAAGGACCCAGAGTCTGGAGGAAGAGGAATCACAATCCAAGCTGTTTGAGGTCTAGTGTGAAGGTGCCACAGTCAGTGATGGTTTGGGGAGCCGCGTCATCCGCTGGTGCAGGTTCACTGTGTTTCAGCAAGACCAAAGTCCTTGCAGTCGTCTGCCAGACAATTTTAGATCACCTCGTGCTTCCCTCTGCCTACAAGCTTTTTGGAGATGGGAATTCCATTCCAGCAGGACTTGCCACCTTTCCATACTGCCAAAAATACCAGAACCTGGTGTAATAACCACAGTGTCCACTTTTAGCTGATATTCTAATTTACTGAGAATCGCTAAGTATATTGACATTTTTTCTATACAATGGCAAATAGATGTTTCGTGAAAGCTGCTAAACATGAGACCTAAATACTTCCGATTCTTTTTTTTTTTATATTGGTGTAAACCTTTCACATCCATATTCTTAAACTTCTTAAATACTAGAGTCCCCCTAAGCAGACCCCCACATCCTCACGTCTGTGTTGCAGATGCTCTTGTTAGAGGTTCTGTTGCTTGATTGAGTCGGGATGCTCGGGGAGGTTCTCATAACCCTCCTTTGTCTGGGCTTTGCAGACTCCATTGAAATGATAATGAATCGAGCAGTAGCCATAACGAGTAGGGTTGTCCTGGCACCTCTCTCCCATCACCATCTTGTGTTGCCTTGAAATTCGGCTTTAACTGACAGGCCAGCTGCTTCCAGAAATTCCACATTAGTTGCCACGGAGAATAAGAAAACCCAGGCTTCTCCTTTTTATTACACCAGGACGTAGAGATGGACAATCTATTCTGACTTCCTGCAACTTTAGGGAAAATATCAACATAACGTAACTTAGTTTCCTTTCATTATTTGCGATGCAGACTAAATAGGAAAGATGGACATCACCTCGGCCTTACCCCAGAACACTAGTGACGGTCTCTCTGCTGTCTCCAGCTATATACTTCTGTATGTAACATCCCCCGGCCTTACCCCAGAACACTAGTGACTGTCTCTCTGCTGTCTCCAGCTATATACTTCTGTATGTAACATCCCCTCGGCCTTACCCCAGAACACTAGTGACTGTCTCTCTGCTGTCCCCAGCTATATACTTCTGTATGTAACATCCCCCGGCCTTACCCCAGAACACTAGTGACTGTCTCTCTGCTTTTTTTTATTTTTCTTTTTACTATTTTTCAGACTCCCTAGGGTACTTTAACCCTTGATTGCCTGGTCGATCCTATCATATACTGCCATACTACAGTATGGCAGTATATGGGGATTTTCCTCCTCATTCATTACAATGTGCTATCAGCACATTGTAATGAAGGGGTTAAAACGAAATAGCCTCGGGTCTTCGGATTTGCTGGCAGCCATCGCAGTGATAACACCCGCGATCGGTGCTAGGGTGTTACCAGTAAGCCTTTGCTGCAATATGCAGCAAAGACTTACCGGCTATGGAGAGAGCTCAGCCCGTGAGCCCTCTCCATGCAGCGCGACCCGACCGCCGCCGTGAATACACGGCGGGTGGTTGCGAACTGGTTAAATTGTCCTATTAAACATAACATGGTGCTTTGTTCTATTAGTTTGGTCCATTAAATGTTTCCTTGGTGCTCTGTATGTTATAGATCTACTTCAGAAAATATCAATATTGAATTTTAGTGAACTGTACTGCTATGAAATGTAGGGCTCTGCTCACACATACCACCCATATTTTTTATTTTATGGCTCAGCTGCTCCTTCCCTGCCTAAATTACTTTGAAAATATGCTAATTAAATTTAAAGGGGTATTCCAGGAATAAGCACAATTCATATATAAATAGGTCCTTAAAATATAAGTTAATATGTAATTGTTTTTAATTAAAAATGTGCTTCCCTTAGCAGAAAAATGCTGTGGTCATACACTATAATGAAAAATTTAATTGCTACTGACCCTTTAATGAGTCGCTGGTCACATGTCACATGTCCACATTACATGTCCTGCACCTTCCTAGGCAGGTCATGTGATGAGCACTATGTTAGGCTGTACTTGGTAAGTTGCAGTGCATCCAGTATGGCCAGTGTGGTGAGATGTCATATCAGTGAGGTAATGTGCAGTAATGGCAATTACACATTACTATGGTAACAGAGCAGGACAGTCTGTTACATCATCACTGGGAGGAGAGCATCAGAGGGAGGAGGAGTTACTGAGAACTAAAAGATCATGGGACTTGTAGTTTCCAGAGGTGGCTTTATTAGTGATAACTCTGCCTACTTCAGAAAGCCCACAACATTTTGTGAATCATAAAATCAAACTATTTAAGCTCCATTTTGTGAGTAATGACGTTGAGTTTTGTTATATATTGTTAACGGTTCAAAGCAATAACGGTTTTTGTATTAGACATTCATATTACTGGAATACCCCTTTTGGGGGTGGGGAGCATTAATAGAACACCTCAAGGTTCCAGCTTCACAGTAATAGCAATGCTTTCTGCTACACTTCAACACCCAGTGCCTTCTCTCATCCTTTCCCCCCTCAGCTATATCACTTCTGGGTCCAGAAGGACGGCACGTAATCATAATTTGCATATTTAATATTTGCATCTTTTGGCATAGAAGAAACAGTAGTAAATTATGGTGATGGATTTCCTTAAAGTAGAAGATAAAGCTGTCATTATTAAAACCACCATGAGCAGGATAAAGAAGTTATGTGCAGTTATAGCCAATAAGTAAGTGATGTCAGAGGTGGTATCTAGAGATGAGCGAGCACTAAAATGCTCGGGTACTCGTTATTCGAGACGAACTTTTCCCGATGATTTTTCAAGGGGACCAAGCCTCTGCACAGGGAAGCTTGGCCAAACACCTGGGAACCTCAGAAAAGGATGGAAACACCACGGAAATGGACAGGAAACAGCAGGGGCAGCATGCATGGATGCCTCTGAGGCTGCTTAAATGCACCATTATGCCAAAATTATGGGCAACAGCATGGCCATAGGCTGATGATGGCGGCATCGCCACTGACCATCTGTGTTGACTCCTCAAAGTTACTCAGCACCTGACAGATATCAGACATCCACGTCCACTCCTCATTGTAGACTTGAGGAAGCTGACTGACCTGACTACCAGTTCTGGTGTAAGTTGACATCTGGCAGTCTACAATCGCTCTGCGCTGCTGGTAAACTATGGATAACATGGTTAATGTTGAATTCCACCTCGTGGGCGCGTCACACAACAGTCGGTGAGCGGGCAGTTGGAGGCGGCGCTGCGCTGCCCTGCCAAAAAGCAAAACGGCGGGAGATGCCATTTTCTCAAGCTGGCGAAGTATTCATCCGAGCAACGAGCAGTTTCGAGTACGCTAATGCTCCAACCAGCATCAAGCTCGGACGAGTATGTTCGCTCATCTCTAGTTTCAAGCTTTCTGCTCTTAATCATAGTCATAACAAGAATGAATAAAATCCCTACATTAACAATTCCCAAAGGAAATATAAAATAAAAAAGGGACCTGATAGTCTGGGGACATCACTGATGGAAGGGCTGGTACTGTATGTAATGGAGATGAGGAGCTGGATGTCTGCCAGGATGGCTCATCGTTATGTAACAGCGCTAAATAAACCGGTCCTGTGTGAGGCAGATGAACCTGGTTCAAAATGTGACATTGCAGCTGTTTGTGCATTTTGTGCACAAGCAAAATTATATGTTGCATGGGAATTTGAACTTTGGCTATCAAAACTAAAATTGGGTCTACTAGTCTGATTCATACGGGAAAGAAGAATATGTGCTGGGGGCAAATTAGTAATTGTTACCCATCAAACATGTCTTCATTCCCCACTTGGCGCAGTACGTTCAGAGCTTCCGTTTCCAAAGCCAAAGTTTGAACATTTTGCACCCTGGGTTGGCGTCGACGAGTCACACTGTTTGCATTTCTGTCACAAGATGGATTGGCTGTCTGTCTAGATGTCTGTGATAATTGTTCAGAGGTTTCAGTTCCATTACGCTCAGTTGAAGATGATCCTAAACTTTCATACTGCACATCTGGCTCTGTGTTTTTTTCAATTAAGAAAATGATCTATGGAAACGTTGGAGATCCTGTCGTGAGAAAAGTGGGGCATCACCATCTCGTAAGTGCCCATACCAGCATTTTGATGAAATCCTTTTTCTGCTTCCCACATGCTCGCTATGTCCGTAAGTTATTTGGATCATTTAGTGTTCATATTATTCATTTAAGTGTACATTTGTACTTAATTGTACTATTAAATCTCATAACTTAAATATGATTAAACTTCAGCTAGATTTACTTCAGATGGTATGTTTAATTGAATGGATACACAGTCACGCTCGACATGATTTTAAGATATCTCATTTTGCCAAGGCCAGTCCTGTCTGCCTTGTAAATATTCCTTAGTTTCTTGTAATCTTTTTTTTTTTTTTTTTTTTAAGTTTAAAATTTTTGGCTCTTAAAAATCAAGCAATTAGACGTATGCCATTTATTAGGCTATTTGCTCAGCTTCCATTCCGATGATGTTTTTTAGGAAACACCATGTGACTTTGATAGTAAGGTCGGACGAGGGTGACGTGGGCAGTTGTACAGGAGCTCCATGGAGGAGGCTGCCAGCTCATGTGTGAGCAGCACACACAATTTTCATGTGGATTCAGATAATTCATAAGCAGAATGAAATGAAGAAGTGCGTTAATGCTCTGAATATTACATCAGTGAACAGTACGCAACATATAATTTGAAAGGAAATGGTCATTCAGTTTTAGGCCCCTTCCACACTTGCGTTTTTCACGCACGAGTTCTGCACATGCTTTTGACGCGCAGAACTTGCATTGCACTCAGTCCCATTGTTTCCAGTGGGCTTGTCCTTATTTGTGTTTTTTCACGCGCGTTCATGCGTTTTTTTCGTCTATGGGGACGCATCAAAAATGCACTCACGAGCAATGCGAGTGCAATGCATTTTAAATGGATGGGTTGCTAGGTGATGTGAAAAAAAGTCAGGAAGGAGACAGGAAGTAGTGTGCATGTGTAGGCCTGGGACATTTCTCAGTAGTAGTGTGCTGCTATGCGTCTACTTAGCAAGATGCCCAGAACCCTTGATGTGGAGAAACTTATCTTGTTGGTTCAGGACTGTCCTACAATGTGGGATAATCGGAGGAACAATTACCATGATCGTTTCAAGAAGGAGACAATATGGCTGGAGATCAGCAAGGAGCTCTTGGGCCAAAAGTGGTCTAAAATGTCCCCAGATGAGTGCGAGCTTGCATGTAAGTTTTATCATACTTTTTTGTTCTTTTAAATGTTCTATTTCAAAGTGTGTATTTTCACAGTGTGTTACTATTTTGAGATAATGACTTTGCCTCTGTTTTTACTAGGCAAGGACTTGCAGCAGAGGTGGCGGAGCTGCCGCGACCAATGTAAGAAAGATATGCGTGCCCAAGAAGGCCACAGTGGCTCATCACGCTCCCCAAAGCGTCCCTATTGCTATCGTGAGCAGATGCGTTTTTTAACCAACATTTTTTCCATGGGCACGTAAGTTAGCCTTTTTTCATTTTTAAAGGGATCTTGTCTACTTGTGCCTTATAATAGTTTTTGCAGTATATATAGTTGTGGGCAATTGCACATGTATGTTTTTTCTATGTAGGACACCAAACATTTGTGCAGACACAGCATAATTTATTGTTTTCGTTTTGACAGCGTCAAGTATATCTTCGTTTTTTCATTGGTTTTGTTTCAGTTATTTTTCATGTCAAAAATCATACTTTTAAATTTGCTTATTAAAAAAATTAGGACAGAAGACAATTTAGACACGGACGCAGAGGATGCAGGCATTCCCCCCTATTGTGCCGACATCTGATTTGGCGAGAGTGGAGAGGGAACTGCCATCTGCTGCTGAGGACGACACTGCAGGCCCATCGTCGGCAGTATCCGAACCCCTGCAGGTGGATGAACCTGGGGAAGGACGAAGTGCATCTCCTGTCCCCCGAGGACGTCGTTCAAGAAGGGCTGTCCCTGGGCGAGTGGTGGATGAGAAGGTATTAAATAATTTGGGCCGCAGGGCACAGGAGGACACAATTGTGACCTAACCGCGCAGTCTTAAGGCCCTGGAGCAGTGGTGATTGAATGGGAGGTTATATAAAAGAGAGGTGGAGAATATTTTGAATGGCACTGATCTCTATTTACAACTTACTAATGATCCCACCAAAGTAATACATGACTCCCTTAAATCCCTTCTAGATGAAGGAGTTTACTTGGGCATCTTAGATGCCAACACTGCTGAATTCTTGTTACCATCCAATGCTGTTACACCTACATTTTATGCATTGCCTAAATCCCACAAGGATAAGTCCCCCCCACCCCTCCACACTCAGACCCATTGTGTCTAGCATCAGTTCTTTGAACGAACGCCTGGGCACTTGGTTGGACAGATTACTCCAACCGCTAGTGAACTGCTTACCAGGGTTCCTACAGGACTCTAAAACCGTCCTTAATACCTTTGCAGATTTCACGTGGTTGTCCACTTACAGCTGGTTGACCTGTGACGTGACAGCGTTATATACCTCTATCCCCCACATACAGGATGTAGAAGCAGTGAGACACCACTTGCACAAATACAGCAACTACGATGTCACTCTTCAGGAATTCATCCTTACTGTCCTACTTTTCCTATTGTCAAATAACTTCTTTATGTTTAATGGGGTCTACTATTTACAGAAACTAGGCCGCCCCATGGGGCCAGCTTCTCACCATCGCTGGCCAACCTTTATATGGCTTATTGGGAAGAGCACTTTCTTTATACATCGGATAACCCTTTTCTCAAGTCCATCATATGGTACGGGAGGTACATTGATGACTGTCTCTTGGTCTGGGGTTTGGACCTTGAGACAGTCAATCAGTTCATCCTGTACCTCAATGATAACCCTTTTAATTTGAAATGTACTTTTGCTTCTGAATCATGTCAGATCCCCTTCTTAGATGTCCTGTTAACAGCCAATAATGACATTGGTAAAGTCTGTTGCAAACTACACTCACTGGCCACTTTATTAGGTTCACCTGTCCAACTGCTCGTTAACACTTAATGGCGGCAACTCAGTGCATTTAGGCATATAGACATGGTCAAGACAATCTCCTGCAGTTCAAACTGAGCATCAGTATGGGGAAGAAAGGTGATTTGAGTGCCTTTGAATGTGGCATGGTTGTTGGTGCCAGAAGGGCTGGTCTGAGTATTTCAGAAACTGCTGATCTACTAGGATTTTCACGTACAACCATCTGTAGGGTTTACAGAGAATGGTCTGAAAAAGGAAAAACATCCAGTGAGCGGCAGTTCTGTGGGCGGAAATGCCTTGTTGATGCCAGAGGTCAGAGGAGAATGGGCAGACTGGTTCAAGCTGATAGAAAGGCAACAGTGACTCAAATCGCCCCCGTTACAACCACGGTAGGCAGAAGAGCATCTCTGAACGCACAGTACGTCGAACTTTGAGGCAGATGGGCTACAGCAGCAGAAGACCACACCGGGTGCCACTCCTTTCAGCTAAGAACAGGAAACTGAGGCTACAATTTGCACAAGCTCATCGAAATTGGACAGTAGAAGATTGGAAAAACGTTGCCTGGTCTGATGAGTCTCGATTTCTGCTGCAACATTCGGTTGGTAGGGTCAGAATTTGGCGTCAACAACATGAAAGCATGGATCCATCCTGCCTTGTATCAACGGTTTAGGCTGGTGGTGGTGGTGTCATGGTGTGGGGAATTTTCTTGGGCCCCTTGGTACCAATTGAGCATCGTTGCAACGCCACAGCCTACCTGAGTATTGTTGCTGACCATGTCCATCCCTTTATGAGCACAATGTACCCTGTAACATCTGATGGCTACTTTCAGCAGGATAATGCGCCATGTCATAAAGCTGGAATCATCTCAGACTGGTTTCTGGAACATGACAATGAGGTCACTGGACTCAAATGGCCTCCACAGTCACCAGATCTCAATCCAATAGAGCATCTTTGGGATGTGGTGGAACGGGAGATTCGCATCATGGATGTGCAGCCGACAAATCTGCGGCAACTGTGTGATGCCATCATGTCAATATGGACCAAAATCTCTGAGGAATGCTTCCAGCACCTTGTTGAATCTATGCCACGAAGAATTGAGGCAGTTCTGAAGGCAAAAGGGGGTCCAACCCGTTACTAGCATGGTGTACCTAATAAAGTGGCCGGTGAGTGTATATCGTAAGCCAATGCCGGGCAACACATTACTACATGCGATGAGTTGTCATCCTGAACATACGATTAAAAACCTTCCAATCGGAGAATTTGTAAGAGCCAAGCGAGCTTGCACATTGGAACAGGACTACTCAGCAGAATGCAACATTATAGAAAACAGATTACATCAGAGAGGGTACAATCGCAACAGTTGTAAGAGGGCTCGGCACATTGTGGAAGGGAGAACCCGCCAGGGGCGGACTGGGAATTTAAAATGGCCCTGGAAAAAAATATAAAAGTGGCCCCATCTTATGGGCGGAGTCAAAACAAGTGGGTGTGGTCAGATAATGTGGGTGGAGTTATAACAGACAAATTGTTGGTAGATGGCCTTAATGCAAAACAAGAACATCTTTTGCTAGTAAGTGAATAGAATGTGCAAGGATTGTGACCTGTGGATCAGTAAATTATGCCTTAATTACCTTTCCCTTGTGCCATACATGTAGAATTCAGAGAAAGAATATATTGATACTGCCTCCTATGTACAGGAATAATGCTACAATAACACATTCAATCCTGCCTTCTATATACAAAATAAAACTACTACAATACCTTCTCCCATGTACAAGCCAACTACTATAATACTGCCTCCTATGTACAGGAATATAACTACTATAATACTGCCCCCTATGTACAAGAATATAACTACTATAATACTGCTCCCTATGTACAAGAATATAACTACTATAATACTGCCCCCTATGTACAAGAATATAACTACTATAATACTGCCCCCTATGTACAAGAATATAACTACTATAATACTGCCCCCTATGC
>WNYA01001885.1:36469-55950 GCA_019512145.1 Engystomops pustulosus | reverse complement strand
CATAGTACACACCCTGCACATAGTACACCCCCTGCACATAGTACACAGAACGCTGCACATAGTACACACTGCACATAGTACACACTGTACATAGTACACACTGCACATAGTACACACCCTGCACATAGTACACACCCTGCACATAGTACACCCTGCACATAGTACACACCCTGCACATAGTACACAGGACGCTGAACATAGTACACACTGCACATGGTCCACACTGCACATGGTCCACACTGCACATGGTCCACACTGCACATAGTACACATTGCACATAGTGCACACCCTGCACATAGTACACACTGCACATAGTACACACTGCACATAGTACATACCCTGCACATAGTACACACCCTGCACATAGTACACACTGCAAATAGTACACACCCTGCACATAGTACACACTGCAAATAGTACACACCCTGCACATAGTACACACTGCACATAGTACACACCCTGCACATAGTACACACTGCACATAGTACACACCCTGCACATAGTACAACCCCTGCACATAGCACACACTGCACATAGTACACACTGCACATAGTACACACCCTGCACATAGTACACACTGCACATAGTACACACCCTGCACAAAGTACACACTGCACATAGTGCACACCCTGCACATAGTACACCCCCTGCACATAGTACACACCCTGCACATAGTACACACCGCACATAGTACACAGGACACTTTACATAGTACACACCCTGCACATAGTACACACACTGCACATAGAACACACACTGCACATAGTACACACTGCACATAGTACACGCACTGCACATAGTACACACTGCACATAGTACATACTGCACATAGTACACACCCTGCACATAGTACACACTACACAGGACACTGCACATAGTACACACTGCACATAGTACACACCCTGCACATAGTACATACTGCACATAGTACACACCCTGCACATAGTACACCCCCTGCACATCACTCTGCACATAGTACACCCCCTGCACATAGTACACCCCCTGCACATAGTACACCCACTGCACATAGTACACACCCTGCACATAGTACACAGGACACTGCACATAGTACACAGGACACTGCACATAGTACACACTGCACATAGTACACGCACAGCACATAGTACACACTGCACATAGTACATACTGCACATAGTACACACCCTGCACATAGTACACACTACACAGGACACTGCACATAGTACACACTGCACATAGTACACACAGCACTTGATAAATGTGGGCCTATATGTTATTTCAGCCCTTGTCACAAAAAAAGTGCTTGCCCAAAGATTTAAAGGGATGTAAAACTAACAGGTGGATGGGGGAGGAATGAAGACTTTACCTCCTGCTCTCTGTTCCAACAGTGTACCCCATGATCCTCGGGGCGTGGCCGAACGAAAACCCGACGGATTCGGAAAAACCGCTGCACTTAAAAAAAAAAAGGGTCGCTCGACATTCACCTAGGATAGGACGGTGAACTTCAGTGCATTTGGATGGTCTTCCGCGCAGCAACGCCACCTGGTGGACGCCGGAGGAACTTCCTTAGTGAATCCGGGCCAGACCCGAATCCACCGCAGAGAACGCGCCGCTGGATCGCGAATGGACCGGGTAAGTAAATCTGCCCCATTGTGTAGAAGTTATTGCTGATAGGACAATGTATTTAGGCCCCTGAAGACATCACGTGACCACTGAAGCCAATGAGGGTCCAGCACTTGTCGTGTGATCCTTGCTCTTCCGATCTCAGTACAACCAGATATGGAGCAAATGTGGGCCACACACGTCAACCACAGCATCAGGGTTCAGTATGTATGGCTTCTCTTTTATATTACCCCTACCCCCGGCCACCATGGGGCGTTCCCTCTTAAAGTGAATATTTTTTTCTTCACACGCATCAGTAGCTGTTAGGATGTAGAACAGCTTTGCCTATTATCTTGATTACCTATGTACAGCAGTTTCTCTGCTATACCGCTCAGTTTAGCGTATTCCGGCATTAGTTGTGTCTCCTGGCTGTGCTGATTTCTCCTGTGACTCTGTAGAGTTGCTTAGACATACAGTTTCATGGAGAGAAGGGGCTGCTGCTCCCTGCTCTCTCTAGAGGGAGAAGGGGGAGGTCATGTGACAGGAGTGTGTTCCGGGCTGTGGATACAGAAGTCTGCTACATAGATTAGTGAGGTAAAAGATCACCCCTCATTATCTCTCCATTGTCTCTCCATCCTAGTCTGTGATTCTGCTGAACTTTCTCTGTCTCTCTGCACCTCATGCTGTGTCATACAGTCCTCTGAAGACCCACTCCCCCCTTATGCTTTCCTGTCTCTTCCTGGGCATGAGAGAAAGTATTAACCCTAAGTGTTCACACACTATATAACTATACACTTTATGCATATGTTTCCCTGCTGGTTTCTACTACTTATTCCATGCTCCTCCATGTGATAAAAGCTGCCCGGCTACTCACTGTATAGATCCCGTATATACACTATGCCATGTTCAGCGGATTTATGTATAGGAATATACTGCTAAATTACTGATGGAGAAAACACAAAGCATCATGCAACTTTGGGCATGCTAACTTTTACTCAGCTACAGAGCAAATCCAGGAAGAAGTCAGACTCTGCCCGCTGTACATCTACTGAGGGAGATTTCTCAGAAGTAACTTTAAAACAGAAAATTACATATCTCTAGAAAGAATAATACGAGAAGCACAGTGTGGGCATTGTTCTATTTGTATTTAAAAGGGGAATCATATACGCAAATTTGGTAAAAATCATTTTGACATTTAAGTTATCCTTTAAGGACATCACCTCTGTCTCCTCACGGCACTCTTTGTTTCTGGCTGATGATTTTACAGTTAGATTTTCACCAATTCTGTGACATTTTTCCCCTAAGTTTTTAATAACTGTAATTTGACTGTAATGCACTCAGGTGGGGGCGGAGGAGATGACTCAGTGATCATTATCACTTACTTTCCCAAATGCAGCTGAATCTTTCGATGAGACCTTTACACTTTTGTTTCTCTAAATCAAGTCAAAAAACATTTTGTTGATAGCGGCGGATATTGCGGAGGATAGTGCGGAGGATGGGGCAGGGTGACTCCATCGTGTGGGAAGGGGGTCAGTCTGGGAAACTTCTAGCATGGACTGAATTGTCTCATGGCTCCTCCAAAACATTACAAATATTCCAAAATGTCTCAACATTTTTGGAACATTTAGATGATGTCATCTCCTACTAAGTTTCAACTTTTGTAACAGCCTCACCTAGAATGTGTCTTCTTTTATATGTTGCACTGATGTGACTGCTGCTTGTCCTCTCCCGATACTTTTGATACTTTTGCCCCAGTTCTCTATTGACCCGTCTGAATTGTTCTTGGTTTCGGTCAAGCGTTCTTCACACCTGATCCGTCATTGACCCATCTTGATTTTTCACAATTGTTCTTTATACGTCCAGTGACCTGTGATGAATCCTTTGCCTTGTCCTGATGACACCACATTTCATTTTCTCTTCTCATCTGGTCTATTTGAGTTCTGTTTCTGATCTTCAGACTTGAGTATTCATTGACTTGTGTTTTCCATTTATTTTGTATTTAATGCTTTTACCCGTCTTGTGTCTTATCATCTTATGTAGGGTTCTTCTTTAATGATCATTTTGGCTTTAATTTTTTTTTTTTTCATGTTTATTTTTGTTTTTAATTCTGCTCTTTAGACCCGACTTGACCTGACTACTGGACCCTTCTTGGTTGTAATTCTCCTTTACCTTGGCTCCATGTTGAATACTTTTTCTTCTACTGTTTAAATTACAGTCCAGTTTCTCTAATAGAACCATCTAATTTTTTTTTATTCTGTCTCTTCTCTCATCTACTACTTGATTCGTTGATCTGTGTTTTTTTACATTACCTTTTTTTGCTCTTCAAAACTATTAGTGTCAGGCTCCAGGGGTACTGGGGTATGCCGACACCTCGGAGTGGAGTCTAAGTGGCACCTGGTTTTCACCAGAGCCCACCGCAAAGCGGGTTGGACTTGCTGCAGCGTGCTACCACCAGGTCATTCCACAGGTGCGACTATGTTCGTGGTGGCAGCCAAGGCGAGGTACAGAGATGTTGAGCAAAATCGTAGTCGGGGACAGGCAGGAGGTCAGGACGGCAAGACCGGGATCAGTCAGGGACATAGCAACAGGATCAAAGTCAATAACAGAATCAGGGACCCCAACAGGAATACAGAACAATAGCACAAGGCATTCAACAAGCTTTTTATACGGCTTTGAGGCATAAAGATCCGGCAGGGTGTGCAGGGAGAGGCTGGATTATAAAGGATTCTGGGTATGGCCAGCACCAATTAACGGCGCGCTAGCCCTTTAAATCTTCTGAAGGCGTGCACACTAGGAGACAAGGACGCACGTGCACGGCCGCCGGACCGGAAGCGGGAGCGAGGACAGGTGAGTACAAGCTACAGGGCGCTGGGGCCTCGGAGGGGCAAGGGTGAGCCCGTGACCCTAGACATGGGACGCTGGAGCACCCATGACGATTAGTTCCTCTCCAGTTTTTGTAGTTCTTGCTTTCATCCATTCCATCTAATTTTGTTCCAATGTCTACTCAAACTACAAACTCAGGTCTATATTCCCCATTCTGTCTATTACTATTACATTTTCTCCTCAATCCTCTGATCTTCCAGTGATCGCAGACGAGTCTTAAAACTTTCAAATTGGAGCGAAAACAGGAGATGGCTCTTTCATGTTGGAGGCTTTCAATAACGGGGACAAATGTGGCTGACAACTTCTTGTGTGTCTCCTGACACAAATCGGAAATATTCGGGTAACACATCGGGAAAACGCGAATCGGGCCCTTAGTAAATTACCCCCCACTATGTTCTGTTAATCTATGGGATCACATACTTATTAATTACTAATTAATTATTTAAAAATCGTACAATCTGATTTTCTGGATTTCGTTTTTTACAGTTGAAGCGACCTACGATGAAAATTACAGCCCTCTCCATTCTTTGTAGGTGGGAAAAACTTGCAAAATTGGCCAAAAACTTATTTCCCCCACTGTATATTATAGGTTTAGATACACACAATTATCATGCTGTATCGCAGGTCTTACAGGTCCCCGACAGACAGGGGCGTGGAGGGGGTGTGTCTGCCGCCCCCCTCATCAATACGGCCGACTGCCCGGGGACCTGTACGACGATCCAACCTCTTATTTGGTAAGAGGTCGGATTGATTAAAACAAACTTTGCAAACAAAATTTTAATCAAAATTGAATAAATATAAAGCAGCTGGGGAGAGGATTAGGGGTAACATATTTGGTGGGGGTATTTTTAGGGGGTGACAGGTCCTTTTTAATAAAGCAAATCATACTTGATGAGCTTAGATACAGGGGAACAGTAGACTGGATCACACATAATCAAGTTCACATAATAGTAAAAACATAAATCTCCAACAATGATGGAAGAATCTCAGGATCACCCATTCATTCACTCATCCACAACCACTAATGGATCTCTCCCTGTGATCTGTGGTAGATCTCCGCTATCGGTGTGTGGTCTTCAGAAATCAGGGCCTATCCTTATCTTTCCTGAATCCTATTCGTCCTGGGATTCTCAGGGGTGGTCAGGGGGATTCTCATGGAGGGGTGGTTAGGGGGATTCTCATGGAGGGGTGGTCAGGGGGATTCTCATGGAGGGGTGGTCAGGGGGATTCTCATGGAGGGGTGGTCAGGGGGATTCTCATGGGGGTCGGGGATTCTCATGGAGGGTGGTCAGGGGATCTCATGGAGGGGTGGTCAGGGGGATTCTCATGGAGGGGTGGTCAGGGGGATTCTCATGGAGGGGTGGTCAGGGGGATTCTCATGGAGGGGTGGTCAGGAGACACACAAGAAGTTGTCAGCCATATTTGTCCTCGTTATTGAAAGCCTCAAACATGAAAGAGCCGTCTCCGTGTTTTCGCTCCAATTTGAAAGTCTTAAGACTCGTCTGCGTCTCCACAATGCCGATGTTCCTCTTCTCCCAGGTGGCGCGTTTAGATAATTTGGATTATGGTATTAAACTTGTCGTAATAAATTCACACGCAGAGATGAGCGACGCGTTTGGCAATCCCGTTATCTGAAAGCTGCAAGACCAATAAACATTAGTGCGAACAACAAAGAGGCGCCGGACGATTTCTCCATCTTCCAAATATTTCCAAACCTTGAAGAAGAATTGCTGCTTTTAACTCTTGGTTGATGTTGATTCGCTTCAAGGCTTAAAGGGAAACTCTACCTTTGGAGATCAGTGTGTGCATCACATTCTATTAATAACCTTGAAAATCCTTCGCTTAATTTATGTTATCTTGATTTCAAGCTGCTTTAAAGCCTCCAGAACACATTGAATGTGGACCCTAAAGTGTCGCCCAAACAAGCTTGACTTTGGGCTCTCCTCAAATCTCTATATAAGTCACCTCCCAAGTTTTAACCCTATAACCTACATACAGGATCTAGACTTTATAGGGAAACCACCAGGTCACTACCTCTTACAGATGTCCCATTGCAGGATGAACCAAGGGGACAGTCAGGAGCATAGTCTAGGTACAGGCTAAGGTCGGGACTGACTGGAACGTAGTTGATGTACAGTCAGAGCTTTAGGGAACTTACTGGACCTGGGCACTATCTCAGATGATCAGTGGAATGACATCCTAAGGCTTCTGTTAGTGAGGCACATTGTGTCTCTAAGCTATACCTTATCATAGAGTATATATCACCCCCTCGAGGATATTCCAAATGGGTCACAGGACGACACATGTCCGAGATGCCAGGAATCAAGGGCCGGTCTGATTCATCAGATGTGGTGCTGTCCCCGATTGCGGAGATATTGGCAGGAGCTCATGAGTGCCATATATTACACTGTAACACCTAATTCAGGAATGGTGTGTATGCTGGATATGTTTCTGAACTTGTTGATGCGTGGAGCCACGGGGACAATCAAGAGCATAGTCACAGTACTAAGGTCAGAACAGACATCGTTCATGTACAGTCAGAGCTGCAGGTAGGTCAGTCACTAGAGGACCACCTCCGGGTCATTACAACTTACAGAAGTCCCATTGTGGTTTAAATTGTGGCACCGATGGGACAGTAAGGAGCAAATTCTAGATAAAGGGCTAAGGTCAGACAGGGGAGTAGTTGAGAAACAGTCAGGGGTCAGGACAATTATAGTAAAAAAGGAATGAAGTGAAACAACCCATTGATGGCAGTGAACCAATTTGGATGGCATTGTCTATATCAGTGGTGGCGAATCTATGGCACGGGTGCCAGAGGTGGCACCCGGAGCCCTTTCTGTGGGCACCCAGGACTTCACCCCAACACAGAGTTTTCCAGACAGGACTCAAGGTTCTCTCCTGTAATCCAATACAGCCCAGGATATGCCATGCTCAGCGCTATTTGGCTGCCGGGACTACAGGAGGGGCAAGAAGGTGTGGAGAGTGATGGATTGTCATTGGACCTTCTGCTCTGGGTCCCCTGATCCTTCCTCTTCAGGGGGCCCTGGAGGGAAGCTACAATCCAAATTTCTACATCATCTTTCTATTGTATTGGTGAACTCAGGACGCCAATACGATTAAAACATATAAGTGGGTTTTGGTTGTAGCTTGGGCACTCTGTCTCCAAAAGGTTCGCCATCACTGGTCTATATGGTGGCTCTCAATCTGATGATCATCTCTGATCAGTCTCTGACGAGACTGAAGGTGGCAGCAACCGGCTGAGAGACAGGACAGTGGTGGAATGTAGTAAAGTCAGTGTGTATCGCTCAGGAGCCCAAACAGTAATTTGAGTGGTATGAGACCGCAGATAATTACAGGCACTCAGCTCCTTCCTAATAGCTAAAAAGTCCACTTGGGCATCTGAAGCTTTTAGCTGAGAGTCTCTTGTACAGTAGATAATACGGCACTCATCCTCTCCACACTCCGTAACTGCCATGTCCTTTCAGATACAACAATACCGGCAGCAGAAAACGGCCTTTATTCCCCATTCCGACCAATAATCGGCAAGACACAAAACACAAAACAACTTTACGACACGTCTCCTGAGTGATGACGCACCCGGTCCCGGGGCCATGGCCGCCAGGCGCTTTACTCTTTAAGTTGTTTCTTACCACTAAGTTTCGTAGGATTCTACCCCACAATTACTGTTACAAAGACGTCGGCTTCGGTCGCGTCTCGTTGTGTTAAAATTCTATTTTTGGGAGTCTTTGTGATTTCTTTTTTGTCCCTAAGTGAGCAATGATTCAACTCTTGCAAGGACAATGTGGTCCGAGTTCCATCACGGCTTTGATCTTCTCTCTTCTCTTTGGCCTAAATTATGACTAGAGATGAGTGGACCCATTAAAGTTTGGGTTCGGCAAGTTCAGACAAACCTTGAACAGAAGTTTGGTTCAGCTACGGAGCCCTATCACATTGCTGACACCCGCTAACACCCTTTAAATGTCTCCCGAAAAGCCCCATGTGCCGCAATTTTCCCTAGGATCATTGTTCCACGTGAGGTCATCACGTAGAACAGATCCTATGGAGAATGACTTTGCTGATGACATTTAAAGGGTTAAAACCCACTGGTGTTTCTGGTAGTTGTTGAGCCTGAACACAAACTTCTGGCTGAAGTTCTTGGGAACAGGAACCGGCAATGTTCAGCATGGACCCAGATATTGCGGTTCGGGTCCGATCAGAACTAGTTATGGCCACCGGTTCAACGTCAACCACATTCCAAGACACTTGTAGAATTTTTGTATTATGTGAATACTTTATCGTGTCCCCGGATATCCTCCGGTATCTCGTATCGAACAAAGAGAAAGGACCCTAAAAACGTGGCTGGCGTGTGCATGTATTCATTCTGATTCGTGGTAGCGTCTCCAGTGTACAAATATCTACTCTCCTAGAACTTTATGAAAGTTTTTCTGGATTTGTTTTTTAAAATTCTTATATTTTTTTGCATATTTATTAATATATTTTGATTAGTTTAAAAGACCCCTGAAGACGGTCACAGATATTAGAAATTACGCAATAAATATTTTATAAATTTATTCTGCTGTTGGCCACTAGAGGGAGCATGATCGGGGTTGTGTTGATTGCAAGGCGTTGAACCTTTAGTAAAGGACCTTTGATGATGTCACGATGGGGGAGGGGAAAGTGTCCTGCTCTTGTGCTCCTGGAAACAGGAGAACGACTTTTGAAAACAGAGAAGACTGTACATGGTTATGGTGGCCAGTGGTGTAACAAGTGAACATGTGAACTGTGGTCCAGGGTCCCCATTATGCTGCCACCTCCTTCTCACACATCACACAGCAGCCTCCATTTAAAATGTCCAGCAGCAGCCTCAACTTAATAATAATGACCAACAGCAGCCTTCACTCAAAATGACCGAAAACAGCCTCCACTCACTGAAATATCCGGCAGCAGCCTCCACTCACTGAAATATCCGGCAGCAGCCTCCACTCACTGAAATATCCGGCAGCAGCCTCCGCTCACTGAAATGTGCAGCAGCAGCCTCCACTCACTGAAATATCCGGCAGCAGCCTCCACTCACTGAAATGTCCAGCAGCAGCCTCCACTCACTGAAATGTCCAGCAGCAGCCTCCACTCACTAAAATATCCGGCAGCAGCCTCCACTCACTAAAATGTGCAGCAGCAGCCTCCACTCACTGAAATGTCCAGCAGTGGCCTCCACTCACTGAAATGTGCAGCAGCAGCCTCCACTCACTGAAATATCCGGCAGCAGCCTCCATCGGATGGCATGTCTATTAGTGACTGATCATCGGATGGCAGTCTGTCTATACTGTGGGTCTATCTCGGATGGCATGTCTTATGGTGACTGATCATCGGGAGTGGCATCGTCTATTATGGTGACTGATCTTCGGATGGATGTCATCGTGGCAGCATAGTTATGGGGGCTGGTCTCGGGTGCAGTCTATTGGTGAGCTGTCACGGATGGCATAGTCTATATTGGTGATGATTCATCGGATGGGCACGTCTCTATGGTGATGCGATCATCGATGGATCGTTCTAATGGTGACTGGATCCTCGATGGTCATCGTCTATATGGTGACTGATTTCATCGATGTGACTGTCTATATGGTGGATCGATCATCGGATGGCTACGTCTATAGTGACTGATCATGGATGGCATCGTCTATATGGTGGCTGATCTCGTATGCATCGTTCTATATGGTGACTGACATCGATGGCATCGTCATATGGTGACTGATCGTCGGATGGCCTCGTCTATCTGTGAATGATCGTCGGATGGCATCGTCTATATGGTGCTGATCATCGGATGGCATCGTATATGGTGCTGATCATCGGATGGCCATCGTCTATATGTGACTGATCATCATGATGCCCTGTCTATATGGTGACTGATCATTGGATGGCATCGTCTATATGTGACTGATCATCGGATGGTTTCATATGGGCTGACATCGGATTGGATGTCTAATGGTGCGGATCATCGTGGCATCGTCTATATGGTGACTGATCATCGGATGGCATCGTCTATATGGTGACTAATCATCGGATGCCATCGTCTATATGGTGACTAATCATCGGATGGCATCGTCTATATGGTGACTAATCATCGGATGGCATCGTCTACTGATGGTGACTGATCATCGGATGGCTATCGTTATATGGTGACTGATCATCGGAGGCTTATGCGTCTTATATGTTGACTGATATCGGATGGCATCGTCTATATGGGTGACTGATCATTGGATGCATCGTCTATATGGTGGACTATCATCGGATGGCATCGTTCTATATGGTACGATCATCGGATGGCTCGTCTATATGCTTTCTGATCATCGGATTGGCATCGTCTCTTTGGTGACTGATCATCGGATGGCAATCGTCTATATGGTGCTGATCATCGGATGGCATCGTCTATATGTGACTGATCAGCGATGGCATCGTCTAGATGGTGCTGATCATCGTATGGCATCGTCTATAGGTGGTGATCATCGGATGGCATCGTCTATATGGTGGCTGATCATCGGATGGCATCGTCTATATGGTGACTGATCATCGGATGGCATCGTCTATATGGTGACTGATCATCGGATGGCATCGTTATATGTACTGATCATCGGAGCATCGTCTATATGGTGACTGATCATCGGATGGCATCGTCTATATGGTGACTGATCATCGGATGGCATCGTCTATATGCTGTCTGATCATCGGATGGCATCGTCTATATGTGGCTGATCATCGGTATGCATCGTCTATATGGTACTGATCATCGGATGGGCATCGTCTAATGGTGGCTGATCGGATCGGATGGATCGTCTATATGGTGGCTGATCATCGGATGGCATCGTCTATATGGTGGACTGATCATCGGATGGCATCGTCTATATGGTGACTGATCATAGGATGGCATCGTCTATATGCTGTCTGATCATCGGATGGGAAACATCGTCTAATGGTGACTGATCATCGGATGGCATCGTTATATGGTGACTGATCATCGGATGGTATCGTTTATATGGTGACTGATCATCGGATGGCATCGTCTATATGGTGACTGATCATTGGATGGCATCGTCTATATGGTGGCTGATCTCGGATGCATCGTCTATATGGTGGCTGATCATCGAGGTGGCATCGTCTATATGGTGGCTGATCATCGGATGGCATCGTCTATATGGTGGTCTGATCATCGGATGTGCATCGTCTATATGGTGGTGATCATCGGATGGCATCGTCTATATGGTGACTGATCATCGGATGGCATAGTCTATATGGTGACTGATCATCGGATGGCATCGTCTATATGGTCTGATACATGCTCGATATGCTGATTCATCGTTCTGATATGGTGGACTATCATGGATGGCACGTCTATATATGACGATCATCGGTATGGATGTCTATCATGGTGATGAATCATCGGATGGCATCGTCAATGCTGTCTGATCATCGGAATGGCAAGGTCTATATGTGGACTGATCACTGGATGGCTCGTCTATATGGGGCTGATCATCGGATGGCATTGTCTTATAGTGACTGGATCCGGATGGCTTGTTATATAGTGACTGTCATAAAAATCGGATGGCATCATCTATTCAGTATGGCAGGCCTATGGCACTGGGCCAGAGGTGGCACTCAGAGCTCTTTCGTGGGCACTCAGGCCAATCACGCAAGATGACCTCCAGGTATTTCCTGCAGTCCCCAGAACACCCAGTACTTGCTGTGCACAGAGCTATTTATAAAGTGACAGCTCTACCTGGGAACTATGTTCTGCTTTGATTGGTGGCCTCAGTGGCTGGTATCAATGAAACTGTGACAGAGGAGGAAGTAAATCAAAATTAGATTTACTATGGGCACTTTGGGATAAATAAAGGGGTCATAGTTGTAGTTTGGCACTCGGTCCTCGTAAAAGGTTCGCCATTCACTGATCTATATTGGTGACTGATCATCGGATGCATCGTCTATAGTGGACTGATCATCGTAGGGGCATTAATTCTATTGATGGTGGGACGATCATAGTATGGGATTGTCTATATATGGACTGACATCGGATGGCATCGGTCTATTGGTGGCTGATCATACGGATCATCGTCTTATATGGTGGACTTGGATTCCTCGTATGGCATCGTCTATATGAATTGAGGTTCCATGTATTGGAGATCATCGGATGCCATCGTCGATTATGGGTGACTGATATCGGATGGCCATCGTCTATATGGTGTGATCATCGGATGGCATCGGTCTATATGTGAACGTTGGATGGCATCGTCTAATAATGGTGACTGATCCTCGGATTGGCAAGTCTATATGGGTGACGATCTCGATGGCATCGTTTCTATTGTGGTCTGATCGAAGAGCTCGTTCTATGATCCGGATGGCCCGTCATTTATTGGTGACTGAATCTCGTATGGCATCGGTCTATATGGTGGCTGATCACGGATGGCATCGTCTAATCGGGATTGTATCATTGGATGGCATCGTCTATATGGTGATGATCATTGGATGGCATGTACTATTGGGTGACTGATCCATCGATGGGGCATCGTCTATATGGGACTGATCATGGCATGGCATCGTCGTTTATGGTGACTGTTCATTGGTGGCATCGATCTATATGGGGGTACTGATCCATCGATTGCATCGTCTATATGTGGTACTGTTCATTGATGGTATCGTTTATTGGTGACTGATAATCGGATGGGCATCGCTATATGGTGGACTGTCATGAGGCATCTAGGGGACTCATGGATCATAGTCTATATGGTGGCGGATCATCGGATGCATCGTCTATATGTGGCTGACTCGATCTGATTGAGATTCTGATGCATCTGCTATATGGTGACTGATCATTGGATGGCAGTCATCTATATGGTGACTGACAATCACGGATGGGCATGGTCTATATGCTGTCTGGTATTCGATGGATCGTCTATATGGTGAGATCTCGGATGGCATCGTCTATATGGTGGACTGAGCATCGGCAGGCAATCCTAGATAGTGACTGATCATCGGTGGTCATCGTCTATATGGTATGATCATGGTGGCATCGTCTATATGCTGTCTGATCATCGATGGCATCGTCTATATGTGACTGATCAGCGGATGGCACGTCTATATCTGTCTGATCATCGGATGGCATCGTCTATATGGTAACTGATCATCGGATAGCATCGTCTAATTGGGGACTGTCCTCGGATGTGCAATCGTCTATATGGTGACTGATCATCGGTGGCATCGTCTATATTGTGACTGATCCTCGGATGGCATCATCATATATCAGTGATGGCCTAACCTATGGCACTGGTTCCAGAGGTGGCACCGGGCCCTTTCTGTGGCACTCAGGCATCACCATAGATGACCCAGTATCTTCACTGCATCCCAGACAGCCCAGACTTGCTGTGCACAGACTATTTAAAGTGACAGCTCTACCTGGGGACTATTTCTGGCTTTATTGGGTGTCCTCAGGTGGCGGGTATCAATGAAAACTGTGACAGAGGATGAAGTAGAAATCACAAATTAATTTCTATTTTGCACTTTGGGATAAATAAGCGGGTCATAGTTGTAGTTTGGGCACTCGGTCTCTAAAAGGTTCGCCATCACTGATCTATATGGTGACTGATCATCGGATGGCATCGTCTATATAGTGACTGATCATCGGATGGCATTATCTATATGGTGACTGATCATCGGATGGCTCGTCTATCTGCTTGTCTGATCATCGGATGCAATCTCTATATGGTGGACGATCATCGAAGGGGGGGGGGGGGGGGGGGGGGGGGGGGGGGGGGTTGCATCGCTATCTGGTGACTGATCCCTCGATGGGATCGTCTATATGGTGACTGATCTCGGATGGCAGCGTCTATATGGTGACCTGATCCTCGTATGGCTCGTTCTATATGGTGGCTGATCATCGGATGGTCATCGTCTATACAGTGATGATCTCGGATGTCATCGTCTCTAGGGTGGCTGATCATCGGATGGCATCGTCTAGATGGTGACTGATCCTCGGATGGCATCGTCTATATGGTGGCTTATCATCGGATGGCATCGTCTATTGTGACTATCCGGATGGCATCGTCTATATGGTGGCTGATCATCGGATGGCATCGTCTATACAGTGACTGATCATCGGATGGCATCGTCTATATGGTGGCTGATCATCGGATGGCATCGTCTATATGGTGACTGATCATCGGATGGCATCGTCTATATGGTGACTGATCATCGGATGGCATCGTCTATATGGTGACTGATCATCGGTGGGCATCGTCTATATGGTGACTGATCATCGGATGGCATCGTCTATATGGTGCCTGATAATCGATGGCATCATCTTATGGGACTGATCATCGGATGGCATCGTCTATATAGTGACTGATTCATCGTATGGCATATTATATGGTGACTGATCTCGGATGGCATCATCATATGGTGACTGATCATCGGATGGCATCGTCTATATATGACTGATCATCGGCTGGCATCATCCTATATGGTGCTGATCTCGGATGGCATCGTCTATATAGTGACTGATATGCGGATGCATCGTCTAATGGTGACTGATCATCGGATGGCATCGTCATATGGTGACGGATCATCGTATGGCATCGTCTATATTGTAACTGATCATCGATGCATCATCTATATGGTACTGATCACGGATGTGCATCGTCTATATGTGACTATCATCGGAATGGCATCGTCTATATGGTGACTGATCATCGGATGGCATCGTCTATATGGTGACTCCTCATTCTTGAATGACATCCTAAGGCTTCTGTTAGTGAGGCACAGTGGGGCTAATTTACTAAGGGCCCGAATCGCTCATTTTCGTCGGGTTTCCCGAAAAATTACCAGTTTGCGCCGAATTGCCCTGGGTTTTTGGGGCACACGATCGAAATGTGTCGCATCGGCGCTGGGGTTGTGCCAAAATTTAAATTATGGCACCAATGGGACACTAAGGATCAAATTCTAGATAAAGGGCTAAGGTCAGACAGGGTAGTAGTTCAGAAACAGTCACAGGTCAGGACAATTATAGTAAAAAAAAGGAATGAAATGAAACAACGCATTGATGGCAGTAAACCAATTTGGATGGCATCGTCTATATGGTGACTGATCATTAGATGGCATCGTCTACGTAGTGACTGATCATCGGATAGCATCGTCTATATGCTGTCTGATCATCGGATGGCATCGTCTATATGGTGACTGATCGTCGGATGGCATCGTCTATATGGTGACTGATCGTCGGATGCCACCGTCTATATGCTGTCTGATCATCGGATGCCACCGTCTATATGCTGTCTGATCATCGGATGGCATCGTCTATATGGTAACTGATCATTGGATGGCATCGTATATTTTGTGACTGATCATTGGATGGCATCGTATATTTTGTGACTGATCATCGGATGTCATCGTCTATATGGTGACTGATCATCGGCACCATATCGATCCCGATGCCATCCGGGATCTGTCACCCTATAGACGATCCATCCCGAGGATCATCGACCATATAGACATGCCCTCCGATGATCAGTCACCATATAGACGATGCCATCCGATGATCAGTCCCATATAGACGATGGCAATCCGATGACAGTCACCATATATACTATGGCATCCGATGAGCGTACGCATATAGAGATGCCACCTAGATCTCCCATATAGACGATGCCATCCGATGATCAGCCACCATATCGACGATGCATCCGTGATCATTCACTATCTAGACGATACCATCCGAAATCAGTCCCCATATAGATAATTCCATCCGCTGATCAGTCACTAATAGACATGCCATCCATGATCAGTCACCATAAGATCAGTGATGGGCTAACCTTTTAGAGACCGGTGCCCAAACAACTATGACCCGCTTATTTTATCCCAAAGTGGCCAACTATAAATCTAATTTGGTGATTTATACTGCCTCCTCTGTCACAGTTTGCATTGATACTCAGCACCTGGGCCCCAAGAAAGCAAAAATAGTCCCAGATAGCTGTCACTTTAAATATCTCTGTGCTACAGCAAGTCCTGGGCTGTCCCCCCCCCCCTGGGACTGCAGGAAGATACCTGGATTCATCTCTGTGATGGCCTGAGTGCCCACAGAAGAGCTCTGAGGGCCACCATCTGGTCAACCAGTGGCCATAGGCTAGCATCACTGATATAGATTTGCCACCTATGATCATTCACTATAGAGACCATGCATCCGATGATCGTCACTATATAGACAATGCCATCCGATTATCAGTCACCGATATAGACGATGCCATCCGATGATCAGTCCCATATAGACTATGCCATCCGATGATCAGACAGCATATAGACGATTCCATCCGTGATCAGATCCCACACTATAGACGATGCCCTCCGAATGAGCAGTCACTATATCGACGATGCCCTCCGATGATCAGCACCTAATAGTACGATCATCCGATGATCAGACAGCAATAGACGATGCATCCGATATCAGTACCATATAGACGATGCCATCCGATGATCAGTCACCATAATCGACGATGCCATCCGATGATCAGCCACCATATAGACGATGCCAGCCTATGATCAGCCACCATATCGACATGCCATCCATGATCAGTCACCATCTAGACGATGCCATCCGATGATCAGCCACCATAATGAGTGCCATCCGCTGATCAGCCACCATATAGGACGATGCCATCGATGATCAGCACCATATGACGATGCCATCCGATGATCATTCACCATATAGACGATGCCATCCGATGATCGTCACCCTATAACGATGCCATCCGATGATCTCGTCACCATATAGGAACGATGCCATCCGATGATCATACAGCATATAGACATGCCATCCGATGATCAGTCACCATATAGACGATGCCATCCGATACAGTCACCATATAACGATGCCTCCGATATCAGCCACCATATAGACGATGCATCCGATGATCAGCCACCATATAACGATGCCATCCGACGGGAGATAAGAGGGATCAGTTTACCATATAGCATGCCCATCCGATGCTCAGGCCCACCATATAGACGCTGGCCATCCGATGATCAGACACATATAGACGATGCCATCCGATTATCATCACCATATAGAGATGCCATCCCGATGATCAGTCACCACTATAACGACTGCCATCCGATGATTCAGTTACCATATAGACATTCCATCCATGAATCGTCCCATATAGACGATGCCATCCGATGATCAGTCACCATACATCGACCAGCCATCCGATGATTCAGCCACCATATCGACGATGCCTCCGATCTGATTAGCCACCATATATACGATGCCATCCGATGATCACCACCATATAGGACGATGCCATCCGATGATCAGTCACCTATAGAGATGCATCCGATGATCAGTCACCATTAGACGATGCCATCCGATGATCATCACCATAGAGAACGATGCCCATCCGATTACAATACAGCATATAGTACGATTCCTCCGATGATCAGTCCCATATAGACGATCCATCCGATGAATCAGCCACCATATAGACGATGCCATCCCAATGATCAGGTCACATATAGACGATGCCATCCGCTGATCAGTCACCATATAAAACCGATACCATCCGATGATCAGTCACATATAACGATCCACCGATGATCAGTCACCATACTAGACTATTTGTTTTAATAAGATGGCCACCGCATGATAGTCACCATAGAGACGGGCCATCCGATGATTAGTCACCATATAGACGTGGCCTCCGATTAGTAGTCACCATATAACGATGCATCCGATGATCAGTCTCCCCCCATATCGACGATGGCATCCGATATCAGTCACCATATAGACGATGCCATCGATGATCTCCACCATATAGAAAGACCATCCGATATCAGTCACCTAGGGACGATGCCTCCGATGATCAGTCACCATATAGGACATTTGGCATCTGTGGATCATTCACCATATTAGACGATGCCTCCGATGATAGCCACCATATAGAGCGATGCCATCCGATGATCAGTCCGCATATAGACGTGCCATCCGACGATCAGTCACTCATTAGACGATTCCCATCCGACGATCAGTCACCATGATAACGATGCCACCGAGATCAGTCACCTATAGACTGCCATCCGATGATCAGCCACCTATAGACGATGTCCACCGATGATCATGCACCATATAGACGATGCCATCCGATGATCAGCCACCATTAGACGGGCCCTCCGATGATCATTCACCAGATAGTCGTGCCATCCGAGGATCAGTCACCATATAGACGATGCCATCCGCTGATCAGCACCATATAGACGATGGCCATCCGATGATCGTCACCTATAGCTATTGCCACCGATACGTCACATATAACTTGCCATCCATGACCAGCCCCATATAGACGATGCCATCCGATGATCAGTCACCATATATAGCGAGGCATCCGATGATCAGTCACCATATAACTATGCCCTCCGATGATCACCACCATCTATACATTCATCCGATGGCCATCAGTCACTAATATAGAGCAATGCCATCATACAGTGTCTGATGGGCGCACAGCTTAGTGGTTACAGTGTGTGATGGGCGCACAGCTTAGTGGTTACAGTGTCTGATGGGCGCACAGCTTAGTGGTTACAGTGTCTGATGTGCACACAGCTTAGTGGTTACAGTGTCTGATGGGCGCACAGCTTAGTGGTTACAGTGTCTGATGGGTGCACAGTTTGTGGTTACAGGTATCTGATGGGCGCACAGCTTAGTGGTTACAGGTAGCTGATGGGCGCACAGCTTAGTGGTTACAGTGTGTGATGGACGCACAGCTCAGTGGTTACAGTATCTGATGTGCACACAGCTTAGTGGTTACAGTGTCTGATGGGCGCACAGCTTAGTGGTTACAGTGTGTGATGGACGCACATCTTAGTGGTTACAGTAGTTGATGGGCACACAGCTTAGTGGTTACAGTGTCTGATGGGCGCACAGCTTAGTGGTTACAGTATCTGATGGGCGCACAGCTTAGTGGTTACAGTATCTGATGGGCGCA
>WNYA01001885.1:6626-36458 GCA_019512145.1 Engystomops pustulosus | reverse complement strand
ACCACTAAGCTGTGCGCCCATCAACACTGGAACCACTAAGAAGCTGTTCACCCTTCAACCCTGTAACCAACTACTTGCCCCATCGAACACCTGTAACCACTGAGCTGTGCGGCCCATCAGACCTGTAACATGAGCTGCTGGTGCGCCCATCAACACGTAACACTACTGTGCGCCCTCAGACAATGTAAAAACCCAAGCTGTGCCCCATCAGAACACTGTAACCACTGAGCTTGCGCCATCACATGCATACACCTTTACCACTAAGGCTTTTTGTTGGTTACAGTGTCTGATGGGCGCACAGCTTGGTGGTTACAGTGTCTGATGGGCGCACAGCTTAGTGGTTACAGTATCTGATGGGCACACAGCTTGGTGGTTACAGATATCTGGGGGGCGCACAGCTTGGTGGTTACAGTTATCTGATGGGCGCACAGCTTAGTGGTTACAGTGTGTGATGGGTGCACAGCTTAGTGGTTACAGGTAGCTGATGGGCGCACAGCTTAGTGGTTACAGTGTCTGATGGGCGCACAGCTTAGTGGTTACAGTGTCTGATGGGCGCACAGCTTACTGGTTACAGTGTCTGATGGGCACACAGCTTAGTGGTTACAGTATCTGATGGGTGCACAGCTTAGTGGTTACAGTAGTTGATGGGCGCACAGCTTAGTGGTTACAGTGTCTGATGGGCGCACAGCTTAGTGGTTACAGTGTCTGATGGGCGCACAGCTTAGTGGTTACAGTATCTGATGGGCACAGTAGTAAATTGTGATGGTCATCCTGACTCCTCTTATGAGTTTCATGTAGCATCTCAAAGCTGCGTCCTTCAGCCTCAATGTACAATGTAATTCTAAGATTTTTGTATGACTTGTATAATATCAGCCTCCTCCTCCCTCTGGTGAGTTGTTCCTCAGCCTCCTCCTCCCTCTGGTGAGTGGTTCCTCAGCCTCCTCCTCCCTCTGGTGAGATGTTCCTCAGCCTCCTGCTCCCCTCTGGTGAGTTGCTCCTCAGCCTCCTCCTCCCTCTGGTGAGATGTTCCTCAGCCTCCTACCTCCTTGGTGAGTTGCTTCCGCTCTCCTCCCTCTGGTGAGGATGTTCCTCAGGCCCCTCCTCCCCCTGGTGAGTGAGTTGTTCTCAGCTCCTCCTCCCTCTGGGGAGATGTTTCCCTAGCTGCTCCTCCCTCTGGTGAGATGTTTTCTCAGCCCTCTCCCACCCTCTGGTGAGTTGTCCTCCAGCTCTCCTCCTCCTGGTGAGTTGTCCTCAGCCTCCCCTCCCTGGTGAGTGTTCCTCAGCCTCCTCCTCCCTCTGGTGAGTTGTCCTCCTAAGCCTCCTACCTCCCTCTGGTGAGTGTTCTCAGCTCCTCCTCCCTCTGGTGAGTTGCTCCTCAGCCTCCTCCTCCCTCTGGTGAGATGTCCTAGCCTCTCCTCCCTCTGTGAGTGGTCTCAGCCTCTCCTCCCTCTGGTGAGGTGTTCTCAGCTCTCCTCCTCTTGGTGAGATGTTCCTCAGCCTCCCTCCCTTCTGGTGAGTTGTTCCTCAGCGCCCTCCTCCTCTGGTGAGATGTTCCTCAGCCTCCTCCTCCTCTGGTGGCTGTTCTCAGCATCCCTCCCTCTGGTGAGAGTTCCTCAGCCTCCTCCTCCCTCTGTGAGTTGTTCCTCAGCCTCCTTCCCCTCTGGTGAGTGTTCCGCACCTCCTTCTCCTGGTGAGTGGTTCCTCAGCCTCCTCACTCCTCTGGTGGTTGCCTCCTCCCCTCCCTGGTGAGTGTTCTAGCCCCCTCCCTCTGGTGAGATTGTCCTCAGCATCCTCCTCCTCCTTATGGTTGAGTTCCTCAGCCTCCTCCTCCCCCTGGTGAGTTGTTCCTCAGTCCTCCTCTCTGGTGAGATGATGTTCCTCAGCCTCCTCCTCCTTGGTGAGATGTTCCTCAGCCTCCCTCCTCCTCCTTGGTGAGTTGTTCCTCAGCCTCCTCCTCCTCTTGTGAGTGTTCCTCAGCCTCTCCCTCGGGGAGGTCTCAGCTCCTCCCCTCTGGTGAGTTGTCCTCAGCCTCCTCCTCCCTCTGGTGAGTGTCCTAGCTCTCCTCCCTTGGTGAGTGTTCTCAGCCTCCTCCTCCCCCTCTGGTGAGTGTTCCTCAGCCTCCTCCTCCCTCTGGTGAGCTGGCTCCTCCGCATCATCCTCCCTCTGGTGAGTTGTTCCTCAGCCTCCTCTCCCTCTGTCAGAGTGTTCCTCAGCCTCCTCCTCCTTCTTGTGAGTGTTCCTAGCCTCCCCCTCTGGTGAGTGTTCCTCAGCCCTCCTCCCTATGGTGAGTGTGTCCTCAGATCCTCTCCCTCTGGTGAAGTTGTTCCTCAGCCTCCTTCTCTATGGTGAGATGTTCCTCAGCCTCTCTCCTCCCTCTGGGAGTGTTCCTCAGCATCCTCTCCTCTGGTGAGATGTTCTCAGCCTCTCCTCCCTCTGGTTAGTGTCTCAGCCTCCTCCTCTCTGGTGAGTTGTCCCAGACTCCCTCTTCCTGTGAGTTGTTTCCTCAGCTCCTTTCCCTCTGGTGAGTTGTTCCCTCAGCCTCCTCCTCCCTCTGGTGAGTTGTTCCTCAGCCTCCTCCTCCCTCTGGTGAGTTGTTCTCAGCTTCATCCTCCCTCTGGTGAGTTGTTCCTCAGCTCCTCCTCCCTCTGGTGAGATGTTCCTCAGCCTCCTCCTCCCTCTGGTGTTGTCTCAGCTCCTCCCCTATGGGAGTGTTCCAGCCTCTCTCCTATGGTGAGGTGTTCCTCGCCCCTCCTCTCTGGTGAGGTTCCTCAGCCTCCTTCCTACCTCCCTTGTGAGTGTTCCTCAGCCTCCTCCTCCCTCTGGTGAGTTGTTCCTCAGCCTCCTCCTCCTCTGGATGGTGAGTGGTTCTCAGCCTCCTCCTCACTCTGGTGAGATGTTCCTCACCTCTCCTCCCTCTGGTGGAGTTGCTCTCAGCCTCCTCCTCCCTTCGGTGAGTTGTTACTCAGCCTCCTTCCGCCTCTGGTGAGTGTTCCTCAGCCTCCTCCTCCTCGCGTGAGTGGTTCTCACTCTCCTCACCTCTGTGGGGTGTTCTCACTCCCTAACTACCTTGGTGAGTTGTTCCAGCCCTCCTCCTCCCTCTGGTGAGGTTGCTCCCTCAGCCTCTCCCCCTCTGGTGAGATGATCCTCAGACTCCTCCTCCCTATGGTGTTTTTCTCAAGCCTCACTCCTCTCCTCTGGTGAGTGTTCCTCAGCCTCCTCCTCCCTTGGTGAGTTGCTCCTCAGCCTCCTCCTCCCTTTGTGAGTTGTTCCTCGCTCTCCTCCCTATGGTGAGTTGTTCCTCAAGCCTCACTCCTTCCCTCGGTGAGATGTTCACTCCGCTCCTCTCCCTCTGGTGAGTTGCTCCTCAGCCTTCCCTCCTCACTTGGTGAGATGTTCCTCACACATCCTCACTCCATATGGTGAGATGTTCCTCACTCCTCCTCCCTTGGTGAGATGTCCTCAGCCATCACTCCTCCCCCTGGTGAGTTGTTCCTAGCATCCTCCTCCTCTGGTGAGATGTTCCTCAGCCTCCTCCCCCTCTGGTGAGAGTTCCTCAGCTCCTCCTCCATCTGGTTAGTTGTTCTCAGCCTCCTCATCCCTCTGGTGGTTGTCTCAGCCTCACTCCCCCTGGTGAGATGTTCCTCAGCACCTCCCCCTCTGTGAGTTGTTCCTCAAACTCCTTCTCCTCTGGAGATGTTCCTCAGCCTCCTCCTCCTGGGGGTGTTCATCAGCCTCCTCCTCCCTTATGGTGAGTTGTCTCTAAGCCTCCTCCTCCCTCTGGTGGTTGTTCCTCAGCCTATTCTCCCTCTGGTGAGTTGTCTCAGCCTCCCTTCCTCCTGGTGAGTGGTTCCTCAGCCCCTCCTCCCTCTGGGTGAGTTGCTCTCGCCCCTCCCCTCTGGTGACGTGTCTTCTCAGCCCTCTCCATTGGTGAGTGTTCTCAGCCCCTTATCCCTCCTCTGGTGAGTGTTCTCAGCCTCCTCCTCCTCTGGTGAGTTGTTCCTCAGCTCATCTCTCCTCTGTGAGTGTTCCTCAAGTCACCTCCTCCCTCTGGTGAGTTGTTCTCAGTCTCCTCCTCCCTCTGGTGAGTTGTTCTCAGCCTCATCTCCCTGCTGGGATGAGTTGCTCTCAGCACCTCCTCCCTGGGTGAGTTGTTCCTCAGCCTCCTTCCCTCTTGGTGAGTTGTTTCAGCCATCCTCCTCCTCTGGGTGAGTGGTTCCTCAGCCTCCTCCTCCCTCTGGTCAGATGCCCTAGCTCTCTCCCTCTGGTGATTGTTCTCAGCCTCCTCCACCTCTGGTGAGTGGTTCCTCAAGCTCCTCCTCCTCTGGTGATGATGTTCCTCAGCCTCCTCCTCCTCCTATGGCTGAGTGTCTCCTCAGTACGCCTCCCTTGGTGAGTCTCCTGCCTCCTCCTCCCTCAGCTTGGGGGATGTGATACAGGGGAAGTGACTCCTCTGAATGAAATAAATGATGCGTGTGACCATCGCGGTGAGAATTGCGCATTATCTCCATCCTAACCTTCAGCGTGACAGGCTGAATCCATTTATTGCTGATAGAGGTTTGTTAGCGGCGACGTACGGACGGAATCAGCCGCAGCGACTCCTGACAAATCGTCGTCACCTGCCGGATGACATTTGGGAGCCGAATTTTCGTTCCTTATCATTTTTGAACACACCTGCGATGAAACAGAAGCGGAAACCTCTGCACATTAACCAGAGCCAAATTCTGTCTCCTCCGCGACGTCCCACTATGTTTTTTTCGGATGCCATTTCGGATTTTGTTCTGGTCGTTTCAGCGTCTTGTGCATTGATTAAACTTTGTGGTAATGGAATGTTACTGCTCATCACTGGAATGTGGGACGAATAGCAAGCGGGACGGAGAGAATTTGTGACCTTCCAATGACGACGAGGCGAGACTTGTGTCTCATGGTGGGACGCAGGACGCCCTGGTGCCATCTCCTTTACGAATGTGACCACCCCAGGCTGCAGGACGCTTGCATGTTCTAGAAGATTCCAACCTGTAAATGTTTCTGCAACGCCCCTGCCGACGTAAGGCAAGGGAGTGCTTGTGAATAAGGCCCTCTACGTAGGACCCTCTAGAGGAGTCTGATCAATTCACTTTTAGGGTAATACAGTCATTGTAAGGTAATCAGCGCTGTAGTGATTGGAGAGTGAGCACCACCTGACAGGGTTTAACAAAACTGACAATCTGATCGTGTGCGCCAAAAGTCAGTGCACGCATTTCAATTGGCGCAAAACGGGAAAATATTCAGGAATCCAAACGAAAGTGGGATCTGACCCTTAGTAAATGATCCCCACTGAGGGGCCAGAGGACAGTTTCTGGCACCACTAGCACAGACAACTCAGCTAATTCCAGGACAAGCTGCAAGTATCCACATCTGACACAGCTACCTCCCAGCCTGCACCTACTACCAGGCTGGTGGACTACTCCCTGAGGATCACTCTCCATGACCACTCCAGTAATCCGGACTCTCCAATAATCCGGCATCTGTAACAAGATCGTTTGGCCGTTGCCTGCAGTTGGTTCAATAAAGAACCATGAGTTTTTTGTACAAGTTCCTTGTCGTTTACCTGGATACGGCTTGTTAACACCAAGGACGCCCCATCCATTACCCGGGTTTCGTATACGGATATTAAAGGGGATGCCCAGGGAGAAGCCAGTACATCAGCCTCTCCCTCCATATTTCTGCACACACACACTGCTGGAGACCTGCCAGGCTGTAGGACAGCCCTCCAGTCCCCATACCAAGCACCGTGACACTAGCGTGCCCTAGGCCGCAACCGCAAGCCACTCCGGTATTCTGGGCCGCATCTGCCTCCAGGCCCCAAGAAAAGGCCGGGCCCGGTGGGGGATGTTGCATTTCGCTTTCTTGCAAACTTTGGAATAAGAAGGGTGTTACAGCACCGATCAACTCTGCAGCTGAGCTTCCTATTAAGGAGGTCTCCGCAGGACAGGTCATTACCGGGGCACCAGTCCCTCTAAAAAAGTTCCAATCCTTAAGTCATGCACCGCATCTACAGTCACTGACGTCATCAGGAAAGATTTCTTTTTTGTTGTTGGGATTACATGTAAGGACTGTTACTCTTTCAGTGTTGTCCTCACACTGCTGTGCTCTGAGCACTCATACTACTGCTCTGTGCAGTAAATTGTACAAACCTTCTTTTGCAGGTTATGGTTGAATCCTGCAAGAGTAACTCAAAAGCAGAGGGGAGATGCTGGGGGGCAATTTGGTGCAAAGAGTTAGAAACACAGAGTAGGTGTAGTCGCAGTGGATGGATGGTGATGAAACGCAATCCTGGACATAAACTCATGTTTATAGTCTGCTGCCTCTAGCAAAGTCTAATTACTCATCTCCCAGGAAACTGTCCCTAACATGGCTGCACAGAGCACAGCAGTGTGAACACATCTCCCAGTGCATTTGGAAAAGCTACTATCCTGGAATATGCATACATATTTTACATACACAAAGGTCTGATTACATACATTTCCAGGAGCAATACCTAACACAGAGCACAGCAGTGTTAGGACACCACTACCCTGTGAAGCAACAATCCTGGAATATAAATACATATAGCACAGTTCTGCTGCTACTAACAACATACAGAAAGGTCTGATTACACATCTTTCCAGGGACAATACCATCCGTCTGCACAGAGCGCAGCAGTGTGAGGTCTGATTGCACCTCTCCAAGGACAACACATAACGCGTTCTGCAGTGTGTACGGTCCCTTTAAGCTGGGCTGTTGCTGTGATGTGCAGCGTTTCTCTCTCAGTATGAGGCTGATGGGGAAATGTAGTGAAAATACAGAACTTTACTCAAATCCGACTAAAAGCAAAAATAAAAAGTTGCCTTTTTATAGTAGACGGAGAAATGACAGACACGAAACATGTTGTTATCGCTGCCAATTCTCTCTGACCTTTAGAAATATTATGCAGGTTTTCTCAGAAAAACATCTTTTTGCATCTCGTGGAGCCTCCCACGTCAGGAGCCGCTGCAGGATTTCCCGGGCTGCTGCGGAGGCGGCACACAAGTTTCTTCGGAGAAACTCCGGCTCCTCGTGCTGGTGACTCTACTCATGGGGATTTTCTGAAGGTCCGACCCCAAAACATGTGAAGCTGTGGGGGTGCGGTCCCCGATACATAATGGGCCCCTAAGCTCCTCCACCCCCATCATGTCAGTATTATGTGCCGCAGGAGCCTCCAGTCACATCTCCGGGGCACAGTTTGAATGTTTTTGGATAAAATACGGTATATGAATGTCTGAGGGTGACACCTTGTACCATGGGATGACAAATAGGGGCTCAGGGTCCGATTCTGGGTCCCCATGATTCTGGATCCTTCATGAGCATCGTCCCCCCCTCCATAGATGTTCTACATAATGTAATCCGAGGCTCCGGACAAGTCATGAAAATGATATAAATATTTGATAAATGTAGATGTATTTATTGGTTTTTGGGTGAGGATGTTGTGTAGACATAGAATGAGAACATCTATAAAGTGACGAGCTCAGCACTTTCCAGCCTCTAATGGATTAAGTGACCCCCCTGTCCGCCCGGGGTCTCAGAGAACAAAACAAAAGTAATAAAATATCATGTTTACCACAATAAATAATGCAACGGCTCTGAGAAGTATCTGAACCCTCTGGGATTTTTCACATTTCCATTTCTGGTCATTGTTACTATTGTGCCAGGACCCTCAGGGTCTTCCGATGGATATTCCTTTGTATATATATTATAGATAAAAGAAAGGTCTCAAATCTCAATCCCCTAGTGATGTTCATGCAACATCCCCCACCGGGGCCTAGCCTTTTCTTGGGGCCTGGAGACAGCCGGGGCCCAGAATACTGGAGTGGCTGGCGGTTGCGGTCTAGGGCATGCTGTGGTCATGGTGCTTGGTATGGGGTCCGGAGGGCTGTCATACAGCCTGGCAGGTCTCCAGCAGGTGATGTGTGCAAGAAATATGGAGGGAGAGGCTGATGTACTGGTTCTCCCTGGGGCAACCCCTGAGTGTCTGTAATATATGTCCCTGGGTAATGGACCCGTGGTGGTAACAGCCGTATCCAGGGATCAGACCGAGGCAACATTGTGCAAATCAACTCACGGTTCTTTATTGAACAGCAGGTAGCAGGCAACGGCCAAACACGATAACAGCAGATTCTAAAGCTGGTGGAGTCATGGAGAGTCGGTCCACAGGAAGGTTACACACAACCTGGTAATAGCTTCAGGCTGGGCTGGTAGGAATCGAGCTGAGTTCTGGTGGTAGATCTCGGCTCTGGGCTTCAGTCTCCTTACTTCCCCTGGGTGCTAGGCAGAGGCCTGAGGCACCTGTGGCTGGTGCAGCACTGACATGTCCTGCTCTCTCTCATAGACTCTGCAGACAGACCATGAGGTCCAATTCTCTCTGAACACTCTAGAAAAAGACTAAGAGCATAAGCTCCCGCCCACCAGGGGTTTAGATACTCCCTTGGTCAGGTGGTAGCACTCCTCCAATCAGCTTCCAGCTTGCTTCACAAGAACATCATTGGACAATAACATTATGCATTGTTAACTCTTGCCTTACTAGGCAGTGGCTACAGCTGCAATCACTAAGTTCTCCTAGCAGTAGCTTCTGGATGAGTTGCGCAGGCTCCTGACAAGGAGAGGGCGCTATTCGCAACAACCTATGCATTGGCAGGGGTGTTGCATTTAGACAATAAGCATCATTTTTAGCCCCTTAATTTACAAAGTTACTCAGTGTTATTGCTGTTTTAGCTCCTATCACTTAGTGATGGTCGGTGTAAGACTCCAGAGTGTGAGCGAGGACTCTCTGAGCAGACACTTCATGATTCCTCTGTGCTGTGAGATGCTGTGAGATGCTGTGTGCTGACAATGTGCTTAGATTATCATGTTACAAGGTTTATATAAACTCTGATCATTCACTTGTATCTGACACAAAGAGATGAGACAAATCAGAGCAGGTGAGATCCATGTTATGGATATAACACACAATGACACACTCATCTCTGCTACATCTAAACTATAACACACACAGAGTGCTCCCTATGCCCTTACATGAAGACCCTAGCTTGCCTGTAGTTTGTATAGTAAGTATCTGCAGGCTGCTGCTTGCCAGTAGGAAGTGCCTGTGTCTGAGCTCGTCTTGTAATGGAGAGGGAGGGGCAGTAAGCAGAGAGGAGAAGCTATTCATGAGAAGAATCTGCCCTGCCTGACCATAGAAGATAGAAGATTTGCAGTTGGATCCCTGGGCAACCCAAATTGTGTACACCAGGACTGATAGTGACAGGTTGGACTTATATCTGTGGAATTCTGTATTCTTGTTAATAACAGTGAATTATAGAATGTTTTATTTTGTTATTTAAGAATCTTGTCTGTGGAAATACCCTTTAAAGGTAAAGTGGAATGTGATGAGCTACGGGATATTATGTAATAATCTTTCGAATGACTTGTCTTTCTCCAAAGAGGAATCAAAATTTTTTAAAATATTTTTATTATCTTCAGATTTTCTTAATTTTTAAAAAAATATGTTTTAAATGAGATTATGTAATTTGTAACATTTTTTTTTTTTTGGATATTGCCAAAATGGCGCTGTGATAGGTGGCTGCCGGTATGTCATGTTCTGGCACTTTTCCACGTTTCCCCTTTTTTCCCCCCTATTCTCCACCTCGTATCCCCCCAGCTTCCAGGGAATCCTCAGCTCACTCACCAGAGATGTGGATCGACAGGGGTGGACGATCGGAGTGGTTGGTTGCGAGCCAGTGGCCGCTCCCCCTTGACCCAAGCTGCGCAGAGAGGACTCCCAGCACCCAACAGAGGTCAGGCATTGCAAAAGACCCGATTGAGATGTGACAGGGCTCCTGGCTCGGCACCCATCCTCCTACCCCCCTTTCCTGCGTCGGCCAGACAGGACTACCTCATAGTACCATGGCGACACTGCCAGCTGATTCGGAGGATCTCCAGCAGGTGGTGTGTGCAAGAAATATGGAGGGAGAGGCTGATGTGCTGGTTCTCCCTGGGGCAACCCCTGAGTGTCTGTAATATAGGTCCCTGGGTAATGGATGGGAAGCCCGTGGTGGTAACAACTGTATCCAGGGATCAGACAGAGGCAACATTGTGCAAATCAACTCACGGTTCTTTATTGAACAGCAGGTAGCAGGCAACGGCCAAACACGATAACAGCAGATTCTCAAGCTGGTGGAGTCATGGAGAGTCGGTCCACAGGAAGGTTACACACAGCCTGGTAATAGCTTCAGGCTGGGCTGGTAGGAATCGAGCTGAGTTCTGGTGGTAGATCTCGGCTCTGGGCTTCAGTCTCCTTACTTCCCCTGGGTGCTAGGCAGAGGCCTGAGGCACCTGTGGCTGGTGCAGCACTGACATGTGCTGCTCTCTCTCATAGACTCTGCAGACAGACCATGAGGTCCGATTCACTCTAATCACTCTAGAAAAAGACTAAGAGCATAAGCTCCCGCCCACCAGGGGTTTAGATACTCCCTTGGTTAGGTGTTAGCACTCCTCCAATCAGCTTACAGCTTGCTTCACAAGAACATCATTGGACAATAACATTATGCATTGTTAACTCTTGCCTTACCAGGCAGGGGCTACAGCTGTAATCACTAAGTTCTCCTAGCAGTAGCTTCTGGATGAGTTGTGCAGGCTCCTGACAAGGAGAGGGCGCTATTCGCAACAACCACCTTGCCTATGCATTGGCAGGGGTGTTGCATTTAGACAACAAGCATCATTTTTAGCCCCTTAATTTACAATGTTACTCAGTGTTATTGCTGTTTTAGCTCCTATCACTTAGTGATGGTCGGTGTAAGACTCCAGAGTGTGAGCGAGGACTCTCTGAGCAGACACTTCATCATTCCTCTGTGCTGTGAGATGCTGTGAGATGCTGTGTGCTGACAATGAGCTTAGATTATCAGGTTACAAGGTTTTTATAAACTCTGATCGCTCGCATGTATCTGACACAAAGAGATGAGACAAATCAGAGATGATGAGATCCATGATATGGATATAACACACAATGACACACTCATCTCTGCTACATCTAAACTATAACACACACAGAGTGCTCCCTATGCCCTTACATGAAGACCCTAGCTTGCCTGTAGCTTGTATAGTAAGTATCTGCAGGATGCTGCTTGCCAGTAGGAAGTGCCTGTGTCTGAGCTCGTCTTGTAATGGAGAGGGAGGGGCAGTAAGCAGAGAGGAGAAGCTATTCATGAGAAGACTCTGCCCTGCCTGATCATAGAAGATAGAAGATTTGCAGTTGGATCCTGGGGCAACTCAAATTGTGTACAGCAGGAGTGATAGTGACAGGTTGGACTTATATATAGTAAACGTTGAATTTTTTGTTAATAACAGTGAATTATAAAATGTTTTATTTTGTTATTTAAGAATCTTGTCTGTGGAAATACCCTTTAAAGGTAAAGTGGAATGTGATGAGCTACGGGATATTATGTAATAATCTTTCGAATGACTTGTCTTTCTCCAAAGAGGAATCAAAATTTTAAAAAATATTTTTATTATCTTTAGATTTTCTTAATTTAAAAAAAAAAATGTTTTAAATGAGATTATGTAATTTGTAACATTTTTTTTTTTTTTGGGATATTGCCAAAATGGCGCCGTGATAGGTGGCTGCCGGTATGTCATGTTCTGGCACTTTTCCACGTTTCCCCTTTTTTCCCCCCTATTCTCCACCTCGTATCCCCCCCAGCTTCCAGGGAATCCTCAGCTCACTCACCAGAGATGTGGATCGACAGCGGTGGACGATCGGAGTGGTTGGTTGTGAGCCAGTGGCCACTCCCCCTTGACCCAAGCTGCGCAGAGAGGACTCCCAGCACCCAACAGAGGTCAGCCATTGCAAAAGACCCGATTGAGATGTGACAGGGCTCCTGGCTCGGCACCCAGCCCTCCGACTCCTGCTGTAGGCCAGACAGGACTACCTCATAGTACCATGGCTGCACACTGCACCTGATTCTGATGCCAAAATGTAAGTCCTAGTACCAGGAACCTCCCCATTCCCCATCTGGGCATTTACATTTAATCTAATCCATTTGCCATATATAAACATTTATTCAATTGGATGTTATTGAAAAATAAAGTTCCGGTGTGACGATATATTCTCATAAATTTAGTGATGTTGTTCCTTAGAAATGAGATGGCTTCCTTGGATATGACCACCTCACATTTTGGGAGCAATGGCCAGACATGCGGTATTGAGTCCTGCCAGACCACCAGGATTCTGCGATCATTACCACCGGACGGCTGCGGGACATGTAGTAACTACTCAGACAATTCATATGCAAAAACCTTTTGTGTCTTTGTGCAATCCCTCCAGCAGAGGTGGTCGTATCCATGGACACAGTCTTGTTTCTAAGGGACCATATCACTACATTTATGAGAAATTATCTTCACATGGGAACATTTTTTTTAATAACATCTAATTAATGAAATGTTTATATATGGCAGATTAATGAAACTGAATGTGACTGCCCAGGCGGAAGGAGAAGACCACTTTAACCTCCATAAGACCCCTTTAACCTCCTTGACCACCCCAAGGATAGGAGCAGTAGTACTGTGTCCATATATACAGGATAGGAGTAGTAGTACTGTGTCCATATATACAGGATAGGAGTAGTAGTACTGTGCTGTGCCCATATATACAGGATAGGAGTAGTAGTACTGTGCTGTGCCCATATATACAGGGATAGATATAGTACGTGTCTGTGGCCCATATATACATATAGTACTAGTAGTACTGTGCTCTGCTCATATATCATAGGAGTAGTAGTACGTTCCCATATATACAGGATAGGAGTAGTAGACTGTGCGTGGCTCATATATACAGATAGGTGTAGTAGTACTGTGTGCTGTGCCCATATATACAGGATAGGAGTAGTAGTAGTAGTCTGTGCGTGCCCATATATCCAGCATAGGAGTAGTAGCATTGTGCTGTGCCTATATACGATGGATATGTGACTGCTGTGTCCATATACAGAATGAGCATAGTACTGTGTCCATATATACGGATAGAGATAGTATACTGTGTCCATTATACAGGATAGGAGTATAGTACTTGCTGTGTCATAATACAGGATAGGAGTAGTAGTACTGTGCTGTACCATATATAGGATAGGAGTAGTTAGTACTGTGTCCATATATCAGGATAGGAGTATTAGTACTGTGCTTTACTATACACGGATAGGAGTAGTATTACTGTGCTGTACACATATATAAGGGATGGAGTAGGAGTATGTGCTGTATTCAATATATACGAGGAGTAGTAGTAGCTGTGCTGTGCCCATATATAACGGATAGGAGTAGTAGTACTGTGCTGTGACCATATATACAGATGGAGTATAGTACTGTGCTGTAATTCATATATACAGATAGGATAGTAGTACTGTGCTGTAGCCATATATACAGGATAGGAGTAGTAGTATCTGTGCTGTAATTCATATATACAGTAGGAGTAGGAGTAGTATGTATGGTGTCCATAATATCAGATAGGGTAGTAGTACTGCGCTGTGTGCCCATATATACAGGATAGTGAGTAGTAGTACTTCTGTCCCATATACCAGGATATGAGTAGTAGTGCTGTGCTTTGTCCTATTACAGATAGAGTAGTTACATCTGTCCCAGATACAGGATATGAGTTGTAGTACTGTGCTGTCCCATATATACCAGGATAGGAGTAGTATACTTGCTGTGCCCATATATACAGGATAGGAGTAGTAGTACTGTATGTATCCATAGTACAGGTATCGGAGTAGGAGGCTGTGTACAATATATACAGGATAGGTAGTAGTACTGTGCTGTACCCTATATCAGGATAGGAGTTTTAGTAGTACTGTGCTGTGCCCATATATACAGATAGGAGAGTATTACTGGTGCTGTGCCCTATATCTCGGATAGGAGTAGTAGTACTGTGCTGTGCCTATATACAGGGATAGAGTAGTGTACTGTGCTGTGCCATATATACAGGATAGGTGTAGTAGTACTGCTGTGCCATATATACAGATAGGAATAGTACTGTTTCGTACCCTATATTCAGGATAGTGATAGTAGTACTGTGCTGTGCCCATATGATCAGATATAAGGAGTAGTAGTACTGCCTGTGCCCATATATACAGGATAGGAGTCGTGTAGACTGTGCTGTATTCAATATACAGGATATGGAGTAGTAGTACTGGTGCTGTGCCCATATATAACGGATAGGAGTATGTAGTACTGTGCTGTATTCATATATACGCATAGTTGTAGTAGTACTGTGCGTGCCCATATATACAGTGATAGGAGTAGTACTGTGCTGCACTCATGTTATACGAAATAGGATAGTAGTACTGTGGCTGTGCCCATATATACAGGATAGGTGTAGTACTCGTGCTGTGCCCATATACAGGATAGGAGTAGTAGTCTACTGTGCTTTACCCATATATACAGGATGAGTAGTAGTACTGGTGCGTGCCCATATATACAGATAGTAGTACTTGCGCTGTGCCATAGATACAGGATAGGAGTAGTAGTACTGTGCTGTTGCTATATTCAGATAGGATAGTAGTACTGTGCTGTTGCCCATATATCAGGTAGGAGTATAAAGTACTGTGCTGTGCCACATATATACAGGATAGGAGTATAGTACTCTGTGCTGCTCATATATACAGGATAGTAGGAGTATACTGTACTGTGTCCATATATACAGGATGGAAAAGTAGTACTGTACGTTGTCCATATATACAGGGATAGGAGTAGTATACTGTGGCTGTGCCCATATATACATGAGGATATAGTACTGTGCTTGTCCATGTATACAGGGTAGGAGTAGTACTGGCTGTGCCCATATATACCAGGATAGGTTGTAGTAGTACTGTGCTGTGCCCATATTACATGATAGAAGTAGTAGTACTGTGGGTACACATATATACAGTGAGAGTGTGTATAGTGGTGCCCATAATACAGGATAGAAGTAGTAGTACTTGCACTGTGGCCCATATATACAGGATAGGAGTGTAGTACTGTGGCTATTCCCATATATTACAGATGGAGTAGTAGTACTGTGCTGTTGCCCATATATACATGATAGGAAGTATACTGTGCTGTATTCAAATACAGGATAGGTATAGTCTACTGTGCTGTGCCCATAATACAGATAGGATAGTAGTACTGTGCTGCACTCATGTATACAGTAATAGGAGTAGTAGTACTGTGCTGTCCCATATATACAGGATAGTGATTATACGTCTGTGCCCATATATACGGATAGGAAAGTATACTGTGCTGTACCCATATATACAGATAGATAGTAGTATGTGGGCTGTGCCCATATACAGGATAGAAAGTAGGTACGCGTGTGCCCTATATACAGGATAGGAGTAGTAGTACTGTGCTGTATTCATATATTCAGGATAGGAGTAGTAGTACTGTGCGTGCCCATATATACAGATAGGAAGTAGTAGTACGTGCTGTGCACATATATGAAGTAGGATAGTAGTACGGTGGCTGTGTTCATATATACAGGATCGGAGAGTATACTGTAACTGTGTCCATATATACAGGATAGGAAAGTAGTACTGACGGTGTCCATATATACACTAGAGTGTAGTACTGTCGCTGTCCCATATCATCCAGGATAGGAGTAGTAGTACTGTCTGTGCCCTATATACGGATAGATATAGTAGTACGTCCTGTGCCCATATATACAGGATAGGAGTAGTGTACTGTCTTGCCCATATTCAGTAGAGTAGTATAATGTGCTGTGCCCATATATACAGGATTGAGTAGTATACTGTGCTGTGTACCATATATACAGATGGAGTAGTAGTACGTGCTGTTTCCATATATACAGGTAGGAGTAGTAGTATCGTGGCTGTCCCCTATACAGAAGAGTAGTAGTATGTGCTGTGCACATATATACAGGATAGGAGTAGTAGTTGTGCTGTGCCCATATATACAGGATGGAGTAGTAGTACTGTGCTGTGCCCATAAACAGGATAGGAGTAGTAGTCAATTCTGTACCCATATATACAGGATGAGGAGTAGTACTCTGTGCTGTCACCCATATATACAGGATAGGAGTAGTATTTGTGCTGTGCCCATAGACATGATAGGAGTAGTAGTACTGTGCTTACCATATATACAGATAGGAGTAGTAGTACTGTCTGTGCCCATATACAGGATAGGAGTAGTAGTACTGTGCTGTACACGCTATACAGGATAGGGTAGTAGTACTTGCTGTCGTATACGGGAGAACAGTAACCATTATGTTGTCCTAAAGAGTAGAAATTGTATTACCTCATACCGCACATGCAGACCTGGCTTAACACACCAGTGTAAGTAATTTTCGCTCACGGCAGGTCACCACTAGGGGAGCTCACTGTATACATTACCATACTCATTGATAGCCAAGTTCCCCGTGTTCAAGGATGGCTGTAGTTATTGTAAACATTATAGAGAATATAGATGTAAAGCTGTGACGTTGGAGATGGAGACCCTGATACATGCAGGAGCAGCGCTCTACAGACACACCCCTGAGATCATTGTTAAATGTGTGTTAAATAAATGATCTTTGCAACAACTCATCTATTAATTACATTCCATGTTGTCTCCTGTTTGCGCTGAGGATCAGTATTAATAACCTCGAAATGTAAGAAAAAAGCTTTTGACAAAACATATGCTGTAAACAGCGCTGGCTGGTATCTGTTACAGTGTAACAGCGCAGACTCTCCGCACATCGCATATTAGCCCGCTCACATTTATCTTTCAGTCTGAATGCAAAAAAGTGAGTAAATATTTAAAAGTGTCTCATAAATAATGTAACCGCAGCTTAATACCTTGTCCTGGATAATACCCTTGCCAATACGGCACCGAGCGCCGCATTATAGGGGAACTATAATAGAGCTCTGCCATAACATACCGACATAATACCACCATATACTATCCATATACCATACCAACATAATACCACCATATACTGTCCATATACCAACATACTGCCCATACCAACTAATACTAACTATACTGACATAATACCACCATATACTGTCCATATACCATATCAACATATACCACCATTACGTTGCCCATATACCATACTGACATAATACCACCATACTGTCCATATACCATACTGACATAATACCCCACCATATAATATGCCATAACCATACCGACATAATACCACCATACACTGCCCTATACCATACCGACATAATCCCACCATACACTGTCCTATACCATACCACCATAATACCACCATAACTGTCCAATACCATACCGACATATACCACCATATACTGTCCATATACCATACTGACATAATACCACCATACACTGTCCATATACCATACTGACATAATACCACCATATACTGTCCATATACTGATACGCATACGCCCCACCATATACTGTCCATATACCATACCGACATAATACCACCATATACTGTCCATATACCATACCGGCATAATACCACCATATACTGTCCATATACCATACCGGCATAATACCACCATATACTGTCCATATACCCTACCAACATAATAACCACCATAATACTGTCCATATACCTACCAATACCACCATAACTGTCCTACTAACCACATATCCACCATATACTGTCCATATACCATCCGACTAAGACCACCATAATACGTCCATATACTCGCATAATACCACCATATACTGTCTATACCATAACAGAAATCCACCATATACTGTCCATATACCATACCGACATAATACCACCATATACTGTCGCATATACCATCCGACATAATACCACCATATACTGTCCAATATACCATACCGACATAATACCCACCATATACTGTCCATAACCATACCGACTATACCACCATATACTGTCCATAGACCATACCGCTAATACCACCAATACTGTCCTATACCATACCGACATACCACCATAACGTGTCCTATACCATACCCGACATAATACCCACCATATACTGTCCAATATACCATACCAACAAATACCACCATATACGTCCATATACCATATCCGACATATCACCATTACTGATCCATACACCATACCACATAATACCACCATATATGTCCATATACGCATACTGAACTATGACCATCATATACATCCTATACCCATACTGACATAATACACACCAATATAACTATCCTATCCATACTGACATAATACCATCATATACTATCCATATACCCATACTGACATAAGTCAACCACCATATACTGTCCATAACACATACTGACATAAACATCATAACTGTCCATATACCATACTGACATAATACCACCATATACTATCCATATACCATACTGACATAATACCACCATATACTGTCCATATCCCCATCCTGACATAATACCATAACTAACTATCTATCCATACTGACATAATACCACACCATGTCTAATCCCTATACCAATACTGACATAATACACACATATACTGTCCATATACACTGACATCATACCACCATATACTATCCATATCGACATACTGACATAATCCTCATATCTCCATATCACTACTATCCCACCATATCTACCATATACTCGAACCATCAATGTCCATCCATACTACATAATACCCTATCGTCCATATACCAACCGACATAAGCATACCCATATACTGTCCTATAGCCATAACGCAACATCATACACATATACTGTCCATACCTACCGACATAATACCACCATATACTTCCATATACCACCTACATTAGCACCATCATCTACTGTCCATATATCCATACTGACATAATATACCAACCATATACTGTCCATATACCATACTGACATAATACCACCATATACTGTCCATACCCTACTGACATAATACCACCATATACTGTCCATATACAACTGACATATACCCCATCCAGTCTACTGTCCATACCATACTGACATAATACCACCTTAGTCACCACTACATATCCACATTACGGTCCATATACCATACTGACAGATCAATAATGTCATATACTACCACATATCATATAACGTCATATACCATACCAACATAATACCATCATATACTGTGGCCATATACCATACCGGCATAATACCACCCGATACTGTCCTATACGCCACTGACATAATCCCATCCATATACTGTCCATATCCATAACCATACTGACTATATACCACCATATAACTGTCATATACATCCTGACATAATACCACCATATACTGTCCATATACCAACTGCCTCTAATACCACCAATACTGTCCATATACATACCAACTAATACCATCATATACTGTCCATACATACCAAATAAACCAACACGATAACATAACCACCATATGATCCATCCACTATACCATATACTCTCTGACATCCATACCCTACTGCATGCGAGAAATAATATTCTCATCCACTATCTGTCCATATCCAACTGACATAAGACCCCACCAGATACTGTCCATAACATAACTGCAACCCCTACCCGACCATACGAATAATACCACCATATACTATCCATATACCATACCGCTAATACCACCATATACTGTGCCATATACCATGACCAACATAATACCACCAGCCATATCACTGCCTATCTATACCAACATAATACACATATACTGTCGCATATACCATACCGATCGCAGATACCACCATACACTGTCCTATACCATACCAGTCAATAATACCAACATAACACTGTCCTATACCATACCGGCAGACATACCCCATATACTAATCCATATACCATACTGCACTAATACCACCATATACTGTCCTATACATACCGACATAATCCACCACCGAATGCTAAGCTTTAACTGTTCCTATTTAAGCAAGCCCCTGGAAATGTCAGTGCTCTGACCCCCCCCCCCTCCCCTTAAGGAAACCACCCACTTCGGGTAGGCTTATACGGTACATGCCGTGCACCAGCTTCATGGTGAGCTCAGGTGTGACTGGTGCGCTGCTTACTGTCCGTATAGTTTTTAAAACAGTTTGAAAGTGTTTGACAGTTTATTAACTGTTTAATATCCTTACTACCCTTTCCCCGCAACCGGGTCGCGCTCGGCCACCATGCTTCATCTGAGATGAATGTGTAGCGTGCATGGTGCGCCGAGCCGGACCCCGGTGTCGGGAAGATAGTAAGGTATAACATTATAAACTGGTTCAACACTTTCAAACTGTTTTAAAACATAACGGAAGATAAGCGGCCGGCACCAGCTCAACCCTGACTGGTCCACGGCATGTCCCAGCTTATAGCCCTACCCGAAGTGGAGGTTTCCTTTAAGTAGGGGAGCACCTGGTTTCCACCTGAATTCACAATACATTCTAACAGGTCACCAGAGGTTGCGCATGGGTCAGGTTCCTATCTGGATAGGAAGAGAGAGTCGGTAATCACAGTCACCCCCCACAAATGCCTTGCTCCAGGGCCTCTTGCAATCACAATGCGGCTCTGGACAGTATCATGCCACACCAGCGATTCCAGCATATCTGCCGTGTATTCACTGGAACTCTTCAAGCCTCATAACATTCAACCTTTGTAACCAAACACTAACAATAACCACAAACAAATACTGGTCTGCCCTGACCTCACTGTTTACGGATAGAAAGGGCTGTAAGTAGGGCCTGAGCACCTACCTACCTGCCCAGATGACCCTCAGTGGTCTGGGGCGGCTTCAAACCTGCAGCTTGTCTAGGGACAAAGTGGTTTCAATTCCACCTTCTGGGCGCAAATCGCATTTTAACACAACCATTGCACATACAACACTATAACAGTGTGTGTATTAACATAATCTGGGGAGGGGAGAAGTAATCATGCACAGTCACAGCAGTGTAGGACACACCGATGATCACACATCTCTCCAGCAATATACCATGCATGTGCGTTCACCACCGGCTCTATGGCTGGGCGGGGAGGTAGAGTGGCAGTAAGACCCTGAGAGATGACGATCTTTTTTATTTCCCCTCCATGTACGTGAAGCAAATGTGAGCAAGGAAATTTCAAAAAGAAAAAAAATGTGCGCAGACATATTTGTTCTCCGGGGCGCAGGATAGTGGCGGGTCAGGAGAGGCATCTGGCTTATCATTCTGTGAGCTACACAAACTGTATCCACAAAAGTTCAGACATAGTAGATATCCGTAAGATGAGATTCTTATGCTTTTAATATGACAGTCAAGCATCATGATTCTAGGTCTATAGAAGTGAAGTAACCTTCCACCCTCCACCTGTAAACTTGACATGCTCCAAATAATTTGACTCTTCTCTGCTCATTGTCACCTACTTGGAGAGATTTTTTATGTAAAGGGGGTGTAGGTTTTGGCATAATAAGATAATTCTATAAAGAACATTAACCGTTCATATCCGCGCGCAGGGAAACTAGAATTTAATAGGGTAGACCTTGTGAGGTCATCTTTCAGAAGCTCACAGCTCTGGTTGCCCGCCGCCTCCCCCTAACCGCCAACCTTCTAGGGTCCCCACAAACTCGGCATCAACATTTTCCTCTTTAGTGCCACATACAGCATTATAATGGATGTATTTCCGCAACCCCTTTTTATGAAGTTTAGGAGTAGTAGTACTGTGCTGTGCCCCTATATACAGGATAGGAGTAGTAGTACTGTGCCCATATATACAGGATAGGAGTAGTAGTACTGTGCTGAGCCCAAATATACAGGATAAGAGTAGTAGTACTGTGCTGTGTCCATATATACAGGATAGGTGTAGTAGTACTGTGCTGTGCCCATATATACAGGATAGGAGTAGTAGTAACTGTGGCTTGCCCATATATCACAGGCATAGGAGTAGTAGCATTGTGCTGTGTCCCCCTATATACGATAGGAGTATAGTGACTGGGCTGTGTCCATACATACAGAATGGAGCATAGTACTGTGTCCATATATACGGATAGAGATAGTAGTACTGTGTCCATTATACAGGATAGGAGTATATACTTTGCTGTGTACATATAGCAGGATAGGAGTAGTAGTACTGTGCTGTACCATATATAGGATAGGAGTAGTAGTACTGTGTCCATATATCCAGGATAAGGAGTATTATACTGTGCTGTGTACATACTACAGGATAGGAGTAGTATTACTGTGCTGTACACCATATATAAGGGATGGAGTAGAGTATGTGCTGTATTCAATATATACGTAGGAGTAGTAGTAGCTGTGCTGTGCCCATATATACGGATAGGAGTAGTAGTACTGTGCTGTGACCATATATACAGTATGGAGTATAGTACTTGCTGTAATCATATATACAGATAGGATAGTAGTACTGTGGCTGTAGCCATATATACAGATAGGAGTAGTAGTATCTGTGCTGTATTCATATATACAGAGGAGTAGGAGTAGTAATGTATGGTGTCCATATTCAGATAGGGTAGTAGTACTGCGGCTGTGTTCCCATATATACAGGATAGGAGTAGTAGTACTTCTGTCCCATATACCAGGATAGAGTAGTAGTGCTGTGCTTTGTCCTATTACAGATAGAGTAGTAGTACATCTGTACCCAAGATACAGGATAGAGTTGTGTACTGTGCTTACCCATATATACCAGGATAGGAGTAGTATACTTGCTGTGCCCATATATACAGGATAGGAGTAGTAGTACTGTATGTAGCCATATACAGGATCGGAGTAGGAGGCTGTGTACAATATATACAGGATAGGTAGTAGTACTGTGCTGTACCCTATATCAGATAGGAGTTTATAGTACTGTGCTGTGGCCCATATATACAGATAGGAGTAGTATTACTGTGCTGTGCCCTTATCTGCAGGATAGGAGTAGTAGTACTGTGCTGTGTCCTATATACAGGGATAGGAGTAGTAGTACTGTGCTGTGCCATATATACAGGATAGGTGTAGTAGTACTGCTGTGGCCCATATATACAGATAGGAATAGTACTTTTCGTACCATTCAGGATAAGTGATAGTAGTACTGTGCTGTGCCCATATGATACAGATAAAGAGTAGTAGTACGCCTGTGCCCATATATACAGGATAGGAGTCGTGTAGACTGTGCTGTATTCAATATAAGGATAGGAGTAGTGAGTACGGTGCTGTGCCCATATATAACGGATAGGAGTATGTAGTACTGTGGCTGTATTCATATATAACGTATAGTTGTAGTAGTACTGTGCGTGCCCATATATACATGATAGGAGTAGTACTGTGCTGGCACTCATGTATACGGAATAGGATAGTAGTACTGTGGCTGTGCCCATATATACAGGATAGGTTGTAGTACTCGTGCTGTGCGCCATATACAGGATAGGAGTAGTAGTCACTGTGCTTTACCCATATATACAGGATGTAGTAGTAGTACTGGTGCGTGCCCATATATACAGATGAGTAGATACTTGCGCTGTGCCATAATAGGATAGGAGTAGTAGTACTGTGCTGTTTGCTATATTCAGATAGGATAGTAGTACTGTGCTGTGGCCCATATATAGGATAGGAGTATAAGTACTGTGGCTGTGCCACATATATACAGGATAGGAGTAGTAGTACTCTGTGCTTGCTCATATATACAGGATAGTAGGAGTACACTGTATGTGTCCATATATACAGGATGGAAAAGTAGTCTGTACGTTGTCCATATATACAGGGATAGGAGTAGTATACTGTGGCTGTGCCCATATATACAGAGGATATAGTACTGTGCTTGTCCAGTATACAGGGTAGGAGTAGTTACTGGCTGTGCCCATATATACAGGATAGGTTGGAGTAGTACTGTGCTGTGCCCATATACATGATAGAGTAGTAGTACTGTGGTACACGATATATACATGAGAGTGTGTACTAGCTGGTGCCCATGATACAGGATAGAATAGTAGTACTTGCACTGTGCCCATATATACAGGATAGGAGTGTAGTACTGTGGCTATTGCCATATATTACAGATGGAGTAGTATACTGTGCTGTTCCCATATATACATGATAGGAAGTAGTACTGTGCTGTATTCAAATACAGGATAGGTATAGTTACTGTGCTGTGCCCATAATACAGGATAGGAGTAGTAGTACTGTGCTGCACTCATGTATACATAATAGGAGTAGTAGTACTGTGCTGTGCCATATATACAGGATAGTGATGTATACGTCTGTGCCCATATTACAGGATAGGAGTATACTGTGCTGTTACCCATATAACAGATAGAAGTAGTACTGTGGGCTGTGCCCATATACAGGATAGAAAGTAGGTACGCGTGTGCCCTATATACAGGATAGGAGTAGTAGTACTGTGTCTGTATTCATATATTCAGGATGGAGTAGTAGTACTGTTGCGTTGCCCATATATACAGATAGGAAGTAGTAGTACGTGCTGTGCACATATATGAAGTAGGATAGTAGTACGTGGCTGTGTCATATAACAGGATGGAGGTATACTGTAACTGTGTCCATATATACAGGATAGGAAAGTAGTACTGATACGGTGTCCATATATACATTTAGAGTGTAGTACTGTCTGCTGTCCCATATACATCCAGGATAGGAGTAGTAGTACTGTCTGTGCCCATATACGGATAGATATAGTAGTACGGTCCTGTGCCCATATATACGGATAGGAGTAGTGTACTGTCTTTGCCCATATTCAGGTAGGAGTAGTATAACTGTGCTGTGCCCATATTACAGGATGTAGTAGTATACTGTGCTGTGTACCATATATACAGGATAGGAGTAGTAGTATCGTGCTGTATTCCATATATACAGGTAGGAGTAGTAGTATCGTGGCTGTTCCCTATACAGAAGAGTAGTAGTATGTGCTGTGCACATATATACAGGATAGGATAGTAGTTGTGCTGTGCCCATATATACAGGATGGAGTAGTAGTATGTGCTGTGCCCATATAACAGGATAGGAGTAGAGTCAATTCTGTACCCATATATACGGATAGGATGTATGTACTTGTGCGTACCCATATATACAGGATAGGAGTAGTATTTGTGCTTGCCCATATGTACATGATAAGTTAGTAGTACTGTGCTTACCATATATACAGTGATAGGAGTAGTAGTACTGTCTGTGCCCATATATCAGGATAGGAGTAGAGTACTGTGCTGTACCGCTATACAGGATAGGGTGTAGTACTTGCTGTTCCGCTATACGGAGAGACAGTACCCAATTATGTGTCCCTAAAGATAAGAATTGTATGTTACCTGCATACCGCACATGCAGACCTGGCTTAACAACACCAGTGTAAGTAATTTTCGCTCACGGCAGCACCACTAGGGGGACTACTGTATACATTACCATACTCATTGATAGCCAAGTTCCCCGTGTGTCATAGGATGGCTGTAAGGTTATTGTAACATTTATAGAGAATATAAGATGTAAGCTGTGACGTTGAGATGGATGACCCTGATAATGCAGGGAGCAGCGCTCTACAGACACACCCCTGAGATCTTGGTTAAATGTGTGTTAAAAAATGATCTTTGCACAACTCATCTATTAATTACATTCCATGTTGTCTCCTGTTTGCGCTGAGGATCAGTATTAATAACCTCGAAATGTAAGATAAAAAGCTTTTGACAAAACATATTGCTGTAAACAGCGCTGGCTGGTATCTGTTACAGTGTAACAGCGCAGACTCTCCGCGACATCGCATATTAGCCCGCTCACATTTATCTTTCAGTCTGAACTGCAAAAAAGTGAGTAAATATTTAAAAGTGTCCTCATAAATAATGTAACCGCAGCTTAATCCTTGTCCTGGATTAATACCTTGCCATACGCACCGAGCGCCGCATTATAGGGGAACTATATAGAGCTCTGCCATACCATACCGACATAATACCACCATATACTGTCCATATACCATACCAACATAATACCACCATATACTGTCCATATACCAACATACTGCCCATACCAACTAATACTAACTATACTGACATAATACCACCATATACTGTCCATATACCATACCGATATAATACCACCATTACGTTGCCCATATACCATACTGACATAATACCACCATACTGTCCATATACCATACTGACATAATACCCCACCATATAATATGCCATATACCATACCGACATAATACCACCATACACTGTCCATATACCATACCGACATAATCCCACCATACACTGTCCATATACCATACCGACATAATACCACCATATACTGTCCATATACCATAACCGACATAATACCACCATATACTGTCCTATACCTTACTGACATAATACCACCATACACTGTCCATATACCATACTGACATAATACCACCATATACTATCCATATACCATACGCATACGCCCCACCATATACTGTCCATATACCATACCGGCATAATACCACCATATACTATCCATATACCATACCGACATAATACCACCATATACTGTCCATATACCATACCGGCATAATACCACCATATACTGTCCATATACCATACCAACATAATAACCACCATAATACTGTCCATATACCTACCAGATACCACCATAACTGTCCTACTAACCACATATCCACCATATACTGTCCATATACCATCCGACTAAGACCACCATAATACGTCCATATACTCACATAATACCACCATATACTGTCTATACCATAACAGAAATCCACCATATACTGTCCATATACCATACCGACATAATACCACCATACACTGTCCATATACCATACTGACATAATACCACCATATACTGTCCATATACCATACCGACATAATACCACCATATACTATCCATATACCATACCGACTATACCACCATATACTGTCCATAGACCATACCGACATAATACCACCATATACTGTCCTAGACCATACCGACATACCACCATAACGTGTCCTATACCATACCGACATAATACCCCACCATATACTGTCCACATATACCATACCAACAAACTACCACCATATACGTCGCATATACCATACGACACTAATCACCATTACTGATTCCATACTCCATACCACATAATACCACCATCATATATGTCCATATACGCTACTGAACATATGCCATCATAACTATCCTATACCATACTGACATAATACACACCAATATACTATCCATATCCATACTGACATAAATACCTATCATATACTATCCATACCATACTGACATAATTCCCAACCACCATTACTGTCCATATACCATACTGACATAATACCATCATATACTGTCCATATACCATACTGACAAATACCATCATATACATCACCTTACCATACTACCATTAATACCACCATATACCTGTTCCATATCCCATCTGACTAATACCAGATTCATAACTATCTATCCATACTGACATAATACCACCATATCTGAATCCCTATACCAATACTGACATAATACACCATATACGTCCTATACAACTGACATATACCACCATATACTATCCATATTCACAACTGACATAATCCCATCAAACTCATATACTACATATCCACTATCTACCATATACCATCGAACATCATACTGTCAACCATACCATAATACCCACCTATACTCATCATACCTACCGACATAACATACCATATACTGTCCATACCAGACTCAACATACATACCACATATACTGTCCTACCTACCGCATAATACCACCATATACTATCCATATACCCTAACACATTAGCACATCATCACTGTCCATATATCATACTGACATAATACCACCAACCATATACTGTCCATATACCATACTGACATAATACCACCATATACTGTCCATATACCATACTGACATAATACCACCATATACTATCCATATACCATACTGACATAATACCATCATGTACTGTCCATATACCATACTGACATAATACCACACTTATGCAAACCACTCATATCCACCTTAGTCCATATACCATACGACAACCATAATGTCATATACTACCATTCCATCATAACTGTCCATATACCATACCAACATAATACCATCATATACGTGCCATATACCATACCCGACATAATACCACCACGATACTGTCCGATACCCAACTGACATAATCCCATCCATATACTGTCCATATCCACCATACTGACATATACCACCATATAACTGTCCATATACATACTGACATAATACCCACCATATACTGTCCATATACCATATGACCTCTAAACCACCATATACTGTCCATATACCATACCAGCATAATACCACCATATACTGTCCATACCATACCAATAATACCCAACACTGTCAATACATAACCGACCTAACTCATCCACCAACTATACTTCATATACCATCGACATCATACATAATGTCAAACGAAAATAATATTGTCTTCATCATCGCACTATCTGTCCATATACCCAATCTGACATAAGTACCCCACCATATACTGTCCCATAACCATAACGACAAGCACCTACTCCTGACATACCTATACCACCATATACTATCCATATACCATACCAGCATAATACCACCATATACTGTCCATATCCCAAACCAACTAATACCACCAGACTATCACTGGCCTATACATACCACATATACCACCATATACTGTCCATATACCATACCTATCGCAGATAACCACCATACACTGTCCATATACCATACCAGTCATAATACCCAACCAACACTGTCCATATACCATACCGGCAGACATACCCCATATACTATCCATATACCATACTGCTAATACCACCATATCTGTCCTATATACATACCGACATAATACCAACCACCGAAGTGCTAAGCTTTAACTGTTCATATGTTAAGCAGAGCCCCTGGAAATGTCATGCTGACCCCCCCCCCCTCCCCTTAAGGGAAACCTACCACTTCGGGTAGGCTATGCGGAACAGGCGGCACCAGCTCATGGGTGAGCTCAGTGTGACTGGTGCGCTGCTACTGCTCCGGTTGGTTTTTAAAACAGTTTGAAATGTTTGAACAGTTTAATTAACTGTTTAATATCCTTTACTACCCCGTTCCCCGCAACCGGGTGGTCGCGCTCGGCGTCAACCATGCGTTCTCTGAGACTGGAAGTTTGTAGCGTGCATGGTGCGCCGAGCGCGGCCCCGGTGTCGGGAAGATAGTAGGTACTAACATTAATAAACGTTCCAACACTTTCAAACTGTTTTTAAAACATAAGAAGATAAGCGGCCGGCACCAGCTCAACCCTGAGTCTGGTCACGGCATTCCCAGCTTATAACCCTACCCGAATGGAGGTTTCCTTTGAAGTAGGGAGCACCGTTGTTTCCAGCCTGAAATTCACATACATGCTAAACAGGTCACCAGAGTTGCGCAGGTCAGGGTCCAGTCTGGAGTAGGAAGCAGAGAGTGGTAATCACAGTCACCCCCCACATGCTTGCTCCGGCCTCTGCAATCACAATGCGGTCTGGACAGTATCATAGCCACCAGCGATTCCAGCATACTCTGCCTGTATCTCACATGGAACTCTTCAGCCTCAACATTCAACCTTTTACAACCTAAAACTAACAATAACACAAAACAAATACTGTCTGCCCTGACCTCACTGTTACGGATAGAAAGGGCTGTAAGTAGGGCCTGACACCTACCTACCTTGCCCAGATGACCCTCAAGTGGTCTGGGGGTGGCGTGCTTCAAACCTGCAGCTTGTCTAGGGACAATAGTGGTTTCAATTCCACCTTCTGGGCCAAATCGCATTTTACCACACCATTGCAAATACACACTATAACAGTGTGTGTATTAACATAATCTGGGGAGGGGGAGAGTAATCATGGCACAGCACGCAGTGTAGGACACACCGATGATCACACATCTCTCCAGCAATATACCATGCATGTGCGTTCACCACCGGCTCTATGGCTGGGCGGGGAGGTAGAGTGGCAGTAAGACCCTGAGAGATGACGATCTTTTTTATTTCCCCTCCATGTACGTGAAGCAAA